>RJWM01008568.1:0-42500 GCA_004363535.1 Dasyprocta punctata | reverse complement strand
CAAGTAGAAGCAAAATGTGTTACATCTGAGTCAGAGGATTTAATCACTGACATGACTTACAAGGTCCTCTTGTGCCCTGGGTTAGTGATTATAAAAGCAGTGGTTGAAGTGGTGACACTACAACATGAAAACTGCCTGGGTTCAAGAGCATCACATGGTACACAGCTGCTTAGAACTGCCCAAATCCACAAAGGATTTACACAGTTGAAAGCAAGGTTTTCCAGGTTAAAGCACCGTGATTTGAGGGTAGATTGATAATGACATTCAACACAGACTCATCTGATTACTCTTCCATTTGAAAGGGAAAACCATACTATTTGTACTGAACACTTTAAACTGAAATTGACAATTCCTGGAACAAAATAGGTGGTTAAAAATATTTTTTATAAAAGAAAAAAAAACACATCATCTTTATTCAAAGAGAATGCTCAGTTGGGAAGGGGAACTAAGGAGGGGGCATGTGGGAAGGAAGGAAGTGTAAAGAAAAAAAAGAGAAAAGAGGGAGAAATGAAAACAGAGCTTTTGTAAATGAGGAGAAAAGGGATTGAAGGGAGGATAAGGGAATGGGGTTAAAAAAAGAAGAATTGAGTTAAGTCATGTACAGATACAAAATTCCTACAACGAAAGTGATCACTGTGTATATTTAAAATGTACCAATAAACTTAATTAATAAAATAAAGGTTTTAAATGCCTAATTGGAGGAAAAAGCAAAAAAGGAAATATCTGGTTTTTCTGAGTATTTCTGTCCAAATACGACAAATAAGCTGGATTTGTCTTCATGGTTTCATTTTCAAAGCTTTAGAGGCTGGAAAATTTTGACTAAGGCATTCGTGTTAAATGATACATCAACCATTAACATACACTCAAACTTTGTGTGGCAAATTTCAAAACCCACTTTACCTTCTGGTGACCTGAAATGCTATAAAAATCTGCAGTGGACACACGCTGATCTTCGGCTACTAGGAAACTCCTAGGTAAATAGAAGTGAGTGACAGAACATTCTCTGACACAGTCAAACTGACCTGAATTTGCAAAGTTCGTCGTTTTGAGGCTGAATGGTTCCAATCCCTAAACTGTTATGCCCAGATAATAAATAGCAGTCTCCTCATCACTTAAAGCTTCGAAGTGATGATGCCAGGTTTCAGCAGCACTGCAGAGCGGCAGATGACAGGGACCACAGAACCAGATGTCTGGTTCCGTGTCTGGGACCTGTTGCCTGTTATCTGGGTCATCATGGGCCTCTTTTCTATTTTCCATAAATTACAGATAGTAAATTGCCCATATTAAAAGGCTGTTTAGTTCATTGTATTAGCACATGTGTTGGTTCACAGCAAGTGTTCAAATAAGGGACCCAGCGGCTGAACTAGCATCTACAATAATTGCCTCAGACTGTGATACATATTAATGGGACAAGAAATTGCTATTCTTAAAGGGGCTATAAATACTTTGCCAACTAATTGTTCAAAATGTATTTGAAACAGATAAAGCTGATAGTTTAGAAGCATGGCTATAATCCAAATTGAAACATGTTTTCCAAGTCATATGGCTCCCTATAAAAGTCTCTATGAAACAATGAAGATATTCCCACAAAGAAATGGCGATCCAAGAAGTCCAAAGAGTCTCAGATGACGTTCTTGAATGATTCAAGGAGAAAAGAGACATTTGTCAAATATGATTTCTCTGATATTTTTATTTCTTTTTCAAAGTTCCAGGCAATTGAATACACATTGTGATGATTAATTGAGACTTGAATACCATACTGTATATAAAGAAATGAATTGCTTAAAAATGATTTTTGGTGGATCCAAAAATGTCATTCAATTCAATATAGGAATAACTTGTAAAATTAATTAGTGTGCATTCTCTGGAAGTTATTTAACTAACTCTGTGCAAAAATAGTTTTAAAAACTTTCTATTCCCCACATGGCTCCAGCGCTTCCACAAACTTCATGGAATATAAAATGCAATCTCCTAAACTGAGAAGAGCTTATAATTGTACTTGGCTCTATTATACAGTACCATGATATTAGATTGTCTTGTACATTACAGAAGCAGAAGGCAATAAACAGAGTTGTCCAAACTGGCTAGAATTTTATTTATGTTTTGTCAATCTGTTCTACATTTACTGTTGCAAAGTATATGAAATGAGCAAGGAATTAAAGTTAAAAATGATTAAATAAGCCTACATAATCTACTATGAAACATAACTGTCTGATATATTTAAAGTATTTAATACACTTATAATTACTTAAAATTATGCTAATAATAGGAACACATTTCTGCTTTTCTTCTTAATCATATTATGTTACTATAGATCCTTAAGAAAAATGAGAGATTATTAATTTAAACAGAAATTGTTACAGAAAACATCGAGGTACAGCAATAAACTTGGCACAGAATACAATACTAAGTATTCAACAGCTTTTTAAATAAAAATTAGTTTTTACCTATTTTCCACATCTGTATAATGTAGTATATATTTATTAATTCTATCTATCTATCACTTTATGCAAAGAGCAAGGCATAGATTTTAATTGCAGTTTAAAACAACAAAATGGAGATTGGAGGAACTTTGACCTCTTGAGATCAGAGAAGCAGTAGAAGAATCAGAAATTGACCTTGGACTATTCCTCCAAATCTTCTTCTCTTTTGTTATTCAAAGATCAGAAAAATGGTGAATGGATAAAGCCAAGATGCTAAACCAGGTCTTGAAAGAGTCTATTGTTTTTTTAATGTTCACTCATCAAACATTGAGTACCTGCTGCAAAGATCATGAGAGTTTATGCTACATAGTGAAGAAGGTGGGGGCCTTGCCTCACCTTCCTAATGTACAGTGGGGCAAGGAGTGCTAAATGCACATGGCAATGCAGTGCCATAGCAACTAGCATAGCACAGGATGCCGCAGAGGAAGGAAAAGTAGACTTGCAGCTAAACCTAGGCGAGTGGAAAGAGTAGGTGATTTTCAAAATGAGAAATCAACACTATTAGAGCTTAGACAAAGAAAGAGAAGGTAAAGTTCCATGCAAATGCCCTGAGATAAAAGAGGAAAGTAAGATTAATGTTAATATTGATCGGTAAGGACAGCGTGAGTAGGAATGGGATCATTGAGAAATAGCAAAGTGCCACCTTACAAAGTTTTTTGGGTTTTATTTGTTTGTTTGTTGTTGGTTTTTTGTTTTGCTTTATTTTGTTGTGATGCAGTTTGGGATGGTACGAATCCACTAGGTAACCCAGGCTGGTCTCCACTTTGCAGCAATCCTCCTGCCTCAACCTCCAGAGTGCTGGGATTACCGGTGTGTGCCACCACACCTGGCTCCATCTTACAGTTTAAACTTCAAACTGAGTTTCATGTGGAACCACTTGTGAATTTTCTTTCTTTTTCTTTTAGCTTTATTTAAGTTTAATTGATACAAAAACTTTTTCACATATTTACTATGTACATTTTGATGAGTTTGGACATACACCTGTATCCACGAGGGTGTCACTCCAGTCAAGATCCCGCCTCATCCAAAAGCTTTGTGTTTTTTGCTGTACGTATGAATTTTTGAGTCTTGATTTTGTAAGAACTTTTCATGTGACAGCAATTCTGTCAGTGTAACTTGAAGGCTGCTCAGCACTGTATTGCCTTAGCGCAGGTGCACTCCTTCTGTGGAGCTGTGTATCTTACCTGTGAGTGTATAAGACACAAAACCACAAAACTCCTTGAAAAGAATGTGAGTTAAGATTCTTACAGTGTTCTTGGCATTTATTTCTTGGATTTGACATAAAAAATCACCAGCAAAAAAATAAAAACTAGACAAACAAGATTACATCAAACTAAAAATCTTCCGCACAGCACAGGAGGCAATAAAGTGGAAGGCAGACCTATAGAGTGGGAAAAAGTATTTACATTGAGATGAAAGGTTAATATCCAAGATATATAAACATTTCCTCAAACTCAGTGATAAAAGTAGCTCAATTTAAAAATGAGCAAATGTTTGAAGTAGACATTTCATTAAAAGAACATACAAGTGACTACCAGGTATATGAAATATGCTCAGTTTCACCAATCAGCAGGGAAACACAGATGGAAACTACAATGAAATACCGTATAACATCTGTTAGGAAAGCTACTAACATAATAAAAAAGGTAACAGGTGTTGGTAAGACTGTGGAGAAATTGGAACATTTATATATTGTTGGTGAAAAGGTAGAATGGTATATTCACTATGGAAAAATTCTGGAAGTTCTTTAAAAAATTAAAAACAGGAGACCATAGGATCCATTGATCTCATATCTGTGTTTATATCCAAAAAACTGAAATCAGAATGTGAAGGGATATCTATCTGCATTATCATGTTCTTTGCAGCGTTATTCATGTCAGCTGCAATATGGAGGCAATTCAAATGCCAATCAGCAGACGAAAAAATAAAGAAAATGTGGCAAATGTACACAAGTACTATTACTCAGCATATAGGAAGAAAGAAATTCAGACATTTGCAATAAGCCAGACAGAATGATAAATACTGTGTGATTCCATTTGCATGAGGTAGCTAAAATAACCCAAGTTATAGAAGCAGAAAAGAGAATAATGGTGGACAGGAATTGGTAAGGGGGAGACAGGGAATTGTTGCTCATTTAGCAAAGAGGCTCAGCTGCATGAGAAGAATGCACCCTGGAGAGCTTCTGTTATGGAGATTTAAACAGGGCTGAGACATGATTCTACTGGAATTTTTAAAAATATTCTGACTTTGGGTCAAATATGACAAGCCGCACACATGTATTTTTCACCCTTTGCTTTTATAGCTCCAGTAACATGACCAAATGTAAAAGGTGGAAAATCCAGAAGATAAAATAAATTGACAGAAAAGATAATAGTAAATGAGAACTAGCTACAGATAATTTTCAAAACTGAATACCACACAAATATTAGTAACTGACATACAGACGAGATGACAGAAATCTAGGAATCTGCAGCAGAAAACACAAGAAACAAGGTAATTTATAGCACAAACCTGGAAAAACTCAGGAACTCGATGTACAAGTTCCTGGAGTTCAAAGGTAGATTGATTCTAAGCTAGAGTCTCAACACTCGAAGGTCACTTTCAATTATTCACTCAAACACTCTCTACAATCCTGAGCAACAGACTGCTGCCCATCCATTCCCCCATAGACCAGGCAAGCTTTCTCATCAGGAGGACATAGCATCGTGCACACTGAACAGTAAGAAGGCCCTGTCCACCAGCCGGCAGGACATCTACGCCTTCCAGCTTGCAACCAAGCTCACGTCCTTCAGATTGGAGATGAAGATGTTCTTTTCCAGAGATCTTGAGCAGTCAGAGAGTATAGTCAGTACTTACAGATGTTGACATGGAGTGGGGCAAAGAAGTAGCTGGGTCTGCCACCCAGTTATCCTTCATATAAAACTACAGTCAGTAACCCCTGGTCATATTTCCAGGATTTCAAGTAGTGACAAGTGTCCTCTCTCAAATCAAAGAAGTACTGCCAGAAATTTAAAGATCATTTCTCATATATCACACAGAGATATAATAAAGACAAATAAAACCTCTAAGACATGGAAATTCAGAGACTAGGACAAAAAAGATCTTTAAAAAGAGAGAACAATTATTCGATATAAATTAAAAATATTTTTTTACTTAAAAATCAAAGGTACTATAGAAAAAAGAATAATCAAAGAACAAAGAAGAGCATTTGGAAAAAAACAATTGCAAGAAAAAGAATCAACAGGAAATCTTCTGAAAGAACAAAAAAAAAACTTAATATAGGTGCAGTAGATCGGATTCATTTTTTAAAAAAATATTTACTCCCATTTCCCATAGAGAAGAAAGTATTTTTCTACTCTAATGTAGTTGGGCTGGGGCTATCAAGTCCTACCTATGGGTAGACCAGAAAATGTGTTAGCTCTAAACTGAAGTCTTAGGGGACATGTGAATTTCTGCTTGTTTTCCTGTATACCAGACATTCAAGAAGCCAGAAGTCCAATGAAGCTAAGAAATGCATGGAGCAGATGTCCCTGAGTGAGTGGCCAAGTCCAGCTGGCCCAGCCACACCATGAAGAGCCCCAGCCAACTGCAGACAGGTGGGAAAGACACAAAGGTTTATTGTGTACAACACTGAATATTAACAAGATTTTCCATGCAAGATTACTGAATCAAAAAGTAGCCTGACACAAAATATAAAATTAAAGAAAGAACTCTTTTAAAAGGAGAGGTATTCTGTGTTTAAGGACTGGAACAAATGGGACTAAAATAATTGGACTTCTGCGTGAACAGTGAACTTAAATATAGATGCCACACCTTTGAAAACTCAAAATAAATCATAGACATAAATAGAATGCAAAAGCTATAAAATCATTGATGAAATCTTGAATGAAAATATAAAATATTTTGGATTCGTTTGATGATGAGGTCTTGTTTGGTTTTTGTTTTTCATTTTGGGGAGTGAAGCCAGAGCCTCGTGCATGCTGAGCTTTCAGTGTACTACTGAGCTACACCCTCAGTCGTGTTTTAAAATACAACAGTAACTCAGGAGGCTGAGGTAGGAGGAGCGTTGTGAGTTCGAGGCCAGCTTGGGCTACAACTAGAGCACAAGGCCGGCCTGAGCTACACAGTGCGACCCTGCCTCAGAAAACCAGGGCTGGGAGTTTGGCTCAGTGACATAAGCGCCTGTCTGACAGGCGCAAGGTTGTGAGTTCAATTCCCGGTGCCACAAAAATAAATAAATAAAATAAAATAAAATAAAATACAACTGCAACAAAATCCATGAAAAAATTAATAGACTGAAATTAATTAAAATTAAAATATTCTGTTCTACAAGAGACTGTTAAGGGAATGAAAAGACAGCTACAAATTGGGAAAAATATTTGCAAAGCACATATGTGATAAAAGAATTATATCCAAAATATATGAAATATTCTTGGAACCCAAAATTAAGACACCAAACAAGTAGGAAACAAAAATAAACAAGACTTGAAAAGGGCAAAAGATTTGAATGCCCCAGCAAAGAATATATAGAGAGAGATGACAAATAAGCATATAAGCATTCATCCCTGTTTTTCATTAGAAAATATAAATGAAGGGAACATTCTGGAAAGCGGAAAAACTACAGAAAGGACCAACACATCTGTGGTTGCTAGGACTTCTAGAGAGATTATACTAGCAAATCATGCAGGATTTATTAGGGTGATGAAACTGCTGGCTATGATACTATTCTGGGGTGAATACAGAATACAGAGTGACATTCTGGATTTATTCAAAATTAGAACTTACCAGCATAAAAAGTAGAATTTAAGGTTTGTAAATTTAACAAATACTTTACGATGTGAGTGGATCCCAGGATGGAATGGAAACTACCATAAAAGAAAGTAACTTGTTGGGCATGGTGGCACATGCCTGTAATCCCAGTACTCGGGAAGCTGAGGCAGGAAGATCCTTGAGAGTTTGAGGCCAGCCTGGTCTACAGTATGAGTTCAAGACCAGCCTGAACTACATAGGGTGATAGTTCAGATCATATTCCAGATGAAGGGTGTAACAAACACAGAACATACAGTAAATGCATAGGGGAACCTCAGAGCATGTGTTTCTGAGTGAGTCATTATCATATACATTTACTTTCCTGTTGTGGGACAAAACACTTGACGCCTGCTACTTAATGGAGGCGAGGTTTATTTGACTCATGTTTTCAGAAGGCTCAGTCCACCATGATTTGACTTCTATGGCAGACATGGCATGGCAGAAGAGCCTGGTGGAGGGAAACTGTTTAACTTTTGTCAGCTGTGAAACAATAAGGAAGGACCCAGGGATGAGAACCCACCCTCTGACCTTTCAGGTCACATCCTGAGTAATGCCCCCCTCCCAGTATACCAGCCCCTAGTTCCTACTAGTACATTTAGCCAATCATAACAGCCAAGACATAGAAGTAATCTTCCATAGATCTGTCTGTGGAAGGGTGAATGGTTAACAAAATATGTTATCTACATATGAACTTTAAAGTATGAGAAAAGTTCAAACTATTATGCCTGTCCACCCTCAGCATCAGGGTTACCTGGAAACTCATTAGAAATGTAAATTATTTACTCCACCCCAGATCTACTAAATCAGATGCCCTCTGGCCTAGAAATTGAACAAACGTCTCACACCAAGTTTGAAAACTGCAGCTCTAAACCATGATTTCACCCTAGTTTGAGAATTACTGGTCTAAGTCTTTATCCTACCTTCAAGCAGTTACCATTTTTAATTTTAACTCAAAACATGATTTTTAGCATCACATTTCTCTTTATAATGCAGTAGAAGGAAGTCCAAGAGAGTTAAAGAAGACAGGCCCATAAGAATCTATGGTTTAAACTATGGTGGAATACACTTAGGACTAGAACTGGAAGATTTCTCCTTTTTCCAAGCTGGAGATGTTTTGGAAGGGCTCTCTAATTGGGTAAACACAGTAACTATTCTAGAAAAAGATTTACTCCCACCTTGTCTTCTAAATTCTAAAATGCTTCCACCTCTGAAAACTGCAATCAACAATTGCCAATTACAGTGAGGATAGCTAGGTAAGCAGTTGCTGGAGTTTATTTAAGGAAGCTATCCAAGGATGTCAGCTCCTGGTATTTCTAAATATTAAGGCAATGGGAAGCATCCTTCAATTTTATAAATAGAGAAGTCAAGGTAAGTTTTCTTATGTTTCTTCTGTAAAATGAAATCCCACAAGACTACTATTTTTAATCCATTATCTGAAGTTTTTCTTAGAGCTTTTACATTTATTAAAACACTACCAGCGAAAGGCTTGAAAAGGCTATTTTAAGGACATTAAATAAGGTCATTTTAAAACTGTTTTTTCTCAGACACACCCCTCCATTTGACTACTAAAGAGTAATCAGTTTTTAAATTAGGTTATTATATTTTTTATTGGTTTGCTTTTTTATTTGTTTTATAATACTGAAGATTGAACCTAGAGTCTTTGCACTAAGTTTTATCCTCAACCCTTCTTTTTTTTTTATTTTGAGACAGGGTCTTGCTAAATCACCTGGTGACCAGGTCATTCTTGAAACTCCTGCCTCAGCCTGTCAGAGAGTTATTCCTTTTCTTGAACATTTGTGTACAACATGATTTCTTAATATACATAGTAAAATGATTACAAGAGTGAAGCACCCTAGAATATACATCATCTCATAGTTATCCATTTTTTCTCATTGGTAAGAGAACCTAAAATCTGTTTTTTAACAAATTTCTAGTATTTTAAAAAATATTATTAATTACAACCCTCAGGGAAACTGCCCATGCTCAGTGGTGCGAGCCAAAGCCCTGCACAGTGAACTCCACCCAGGCGTGCAAGCTTGGCACCTCTCTCAGAACCTGGTAGGGACCCACCCAGCATGCTCAATCAGCCGAGGACCTTCCGGTAGGTCCTTTGGGGCCTGGTTGGGCCCTGCCCAGTGACCCCGAGTGGCTGGGGAACTCCCTGCACTCAGTGGTGCGAGCCAAAGCCCTGCACAGAGAACACCATCCAGGTGTGCAAGCTCGGCACCCCTCTGAGAACCTGGTAGGACCGGCCCAGTGTGCCAAATCAGCCCGGGACCTTCAGATAGGTCATTTAGAGCCTGATTGGGCCTTGCCTGGTGAGTCTGAGTGGCCAGGGAACCATCTGTGCTCAGTGGTGGGATTCAAAAGCCTACACAGTAAGCCCCATCCAGCCATGCAAGTTCAGAATCTCGCTTGCAATCTGGTAGGGCCACACACAGCAACCCTAAGCAGCTGGGAAGCTTTGGAGTGCTCTACAGCCTGAGCTGAAGGCCTGCATAGTGTACTCCATCTAGCTCTTTAGCCTGGGAAGGCCACTCAGAACCTGGTAGAATCCTGCCCAGCAATCTCAAATAACTGCAGAGCTTCAGAGGACCACATGGGTGTGCTGAAGGCTCACCCAGCATACTCCCAACACTTGAGGAGCCGTTGAGTGATCTGGTAAGGCCTGATCAATGACCCCACTCAACGGGAAATTCCCTGCAGTAGGGACAGATATCCTCAACCCAGGAAGCAACTGAAACATTGCATTCAGCTTCTCCAGGGAAATACAGGAAAATGACAAAATGCAAGAACAAAATGTAATCTCAACCCTCTAGCCCACCCTAAACAAGCCTAGGAGACATGGACACAGAAGAAAATGTAAGTCATATACCTGAAACTTCTGAAATGATAGCAACTGAAGTAAAGAAACAAGTCTATGAAGCTGTAGAGGAACTCAGATCAGAAATAATCTCCCAAGTAAAAGAAGAAATGATAAACATGACAAAAGAAATGTTGAGCACATCTAAAGAAGACACAGTTAAAAGACTGAGGAGCACTGCAAAAAGATAGACACCTTGAATGAACAATATAAGAAAGACACAGAATGCATGAAACCGATGCAAAGAGTTATCCAGGAAATCAAAATCTCCATCGAAAGCTGGCAAAACTGCCTCAATGAATGTGAAGATAGACTTTCAGACCTCAAAGACAAGATTGCAACTAGTGAACAGGAAAGGAAAGATCTTTTAAAAATAACAAGGAAAGGAAGAGAAAGATGTGCCTCTAGAGAGCCTGCCACACTGGGTCCAAGAGGCTCCTACAAGAAGACAACCAGTCTGCCTTCCTGGTGAG
Source organism: Dasyprocta punctata (assembly GCA_004363535.1). Lineage (NCBI taxonomy): Eukaryota > Metazoa > Chordata > Mammalia > Rodentia > Dasyproctidae > Dasyprocta > Dasyprocta punctata. Next base: position 31,872 of record RJWM01008568.1, on the reverse strand, counting down.
TGTGCAAGTGGCGCAGACTTCAGGAAAAGAAAGATGTGCATCCTGCATGCCTATCGGCATGTGGGCTAAAAATCAAGGACATGAATCAAGGACATATATCCCCCCCATAGGCAACCTTAGCTGGTTTGGAGGACCAGCTAAGTTGATAGCAACTAAGGTACATAAAGCAACTAAATGCTTGTATTGGTTTGGTGGATTTTGAGGGCCTGGGGCCAGCAGTCTGAACATCTCTTGGGAGGATGGCCCTATGCAATGTAGCAAATATGGGGGATTCTCTTCTGTCTTGTCTTTGAGGCCCAATATTGTTCTCATTGTTTTGCTTTCTTCTGATTTTTTTTTTTTTGCTTTATTTCATATTCTGTTTTTATTGGTTTTATTGTGTTTTGTTCTTGGTTTGATTTTACTATACCTGATGGAATGGTCAACTATTCTGAAAATAAGAAGATATACTATAGGAGCTATTATTTTCATAGTATCTTTCTTTGAAGTTCCGTACCAGTTCTACTGTTTTGTTTTGATTGACTTTGTTCTGTTATGTTTTATTGGATTTTACTATCTTTAAAATAAATAAATAAATAAATAAAATAACAAGGAATCAGGAAGTAACAATTCAACAGTTGCAAGATGATGCAAGAAAAACCAATATAAGATTGATGTGTGTGAACAAAAAAGGTGACAGCACAAATAATATTAAAAGACTATTTACAGAAATAATAGACAAAAATTTCCCAAACATGGGAAAGGAAACTGACATACAGATAAGTGAAGCATATAGAACTCCAATTAGCCATAACCAAAATAAATCTTCACCCAGACATATAATAATGAACCTCCCAGAAATTCAATGTAAGAACAGAATGTTAAAAGCTGCTAGAGAAAAGAGACAGATCACCCATGGGGGAAAGCCCATCAGAATCACAGCAGACTTCTCAATGCAACAGTGAAATCAAGAAAAGCATGGAGTGAGGTAATTCAAATCCGAAAGGAAAATGACTTCCAACCCAGATTGATATACCCTGCAAAACTGTCCTTCAAAATTGATGGAGAAATAAGATACTTCCATGACAAAGAACAGCTGAGGAACTTCATGACCACCAAACCGACCCTGCAAAAAAAAACTGAAAGATATTCTAGATGGGCATAAAAATAACTAGGACTTCAGAAACACCACCAGAAAAAAACCACTAGGCAAGGCAAACAATTAAACAGAGGGAAAAGGTAAATAAACAACAGCAGAAAGATAACATGACAAAGCCAGGCATGTTGGCATACGCCTTTAATCCCAGCACTCGGGAGGCTGAGGTAGGAGGAGTATTGTGAGTTTGAGACTGGCTTGGGCTACAATGCAAGTGCAAGGCCAGCCTGAGCTACACTGTGTGACCCTGCCTCAAAACACTAGGGCTGGGAGTTTGACTCAACGGCTTAAGCGCCTGTCTGGCAGGTGCAAGGCTGCAAGTTCAATCCCCAGTGCCAAAAAAAAAAAGATAACATGACAAAAATAAACCCATATATGTCAGTTATAACTGTTAATGTAAATGGCCTCAATTCACCAATTAAAAGAAACAGACTGGCAGAATGAATTAAGAAACAGCATCCAACCATATGCTGTGTACAAGAAACCCATCTAACCCAAAAGGAAATTCATAGGCTGAAATTGAAAGGATGGAAAACAATATTCCATGCAACAAGAACCCCCAAAAAAGCAGGCGTAGCTATTCTGTTTGCAGACAATGTGAACTTCAAACCAAGAACGATCAAAAGAGATAAGGAAGGTCACTACATACTACTTAGGGGAAAACTTCATGAGGAAGAGATAACCATCTTAAATATATATGCACCAAATATGGGATCACCCAGCTGTATAAAACAATTATTAATAGAAATGAAAAATCAAGTAAGCAATAACACAATTATTATGAGAGACCTTAACACCCCATTCTCACAAAGAGACAGATCAACCAAACAGAAAATCAGCAAAGACAGCAGAACTGAATCAAACTTGTGAACAAATGGACTTAGTAGATGTATACAGAATGTTCCACCCAATGACATCAGAATATATTTTTCTCAGCTGCACATGGTATATTCTCTAAAACAGACCATATACTAGCCCATAGAATGTGCTTAAATAAATGCAAACGAATTGAAATTATTCCATGCATATGATCTGATCATAGTGCCATAAAACTAGAAATTGACAAAAGAAACTGCAAAAATTTCATAAACACACGGAAATTAAATAATACATTCCTGAACAATCAATGGGTCACAGAAGAAATTAAAGAAGAAATTAAACAATACCTACAAGCACATGAAAATACAAATACAACTTACCGGAACCTGTGGGATGCAATGAAAGCAGTTCTCAGAGGGAAATTTATTGCAGTGAATTCCTACATTGGGAGAACAGAAAGAACATAAATAAACAACCTGATGCTACACCTCAAACATCTAGAAAAAGAAGACCAAGTCAAGCCCAAAGCCCAAAGAAGGGAGGAAATTATCAAGATCAGGGCAAAAACTGACGCAATAGAGACTAAGAAAACAATGCAAAGAATTAATAAATCAAATAGTTGGTTCATTGAAAGAACAAATAAAATTGATAAGCCCCTAGCCAACCTAATTAAAAAAAGGAAAGGAAAAACTCAAAGTCAGGCAAAAAGGAATGAAAAGGACAAAATCACTACAGATCCTGAGGAAATACACAAGATCATCAATACCTACTTCAAAAACCTTACTCTCATAGGTTTGATAACATAGAAGGAATGAACAGATTCCTACAAACATTTGAATTACCAAAACTGGATCAAGAAGATGTAAAACTACTGAATAACCCAATCTCAATTAATGAAATTGAAAATGTAATTAAATCCTTACCAACAAAGAAAGGCCCAGGTCCTAATGGATTCACTACTGAATTCTACAAGAAATTCAGGGAAAACTGAATGCCAGCACTCCTCAAAATCTTCAATGAAATTGAAAGGGAAGAAATTCTCCTTAACTCATTCCTGGAAGCAAGTATTACCCTCATACCAAAACCAGCGAAAGACCCTACCAAAAAAAAGAACCATAAGCCAAACTCCCTAATGAACATAGATGCAAAAATTCTCAATAAAATACTGGCAAACAGAATGCAGCAAGTCATCAAGAAGATTATATACCATGACCAAGTGGGATTCATCCCAGGAATACAGGGATGGTTCAACATACACAAATCAATAAAAGTAATACACCATATCAATAGAACCAAAGCTAAGGATCACATGATCAATTCAATAGATGCAGAAAAAGCTTTTGATGAAGTCCCACGCTCATTCATGATAAGAACCCTATGGAAAATCGAAGTAGATGGTCTTTACCTCAATCTAATGAAAGTCATCTATGACAAACCAACAGTCAGCATAACATTAAATGGTCAAAAACTGAAAGTTCTTACTCTAAAATCAGGAACAAGACATGGATGTCCATTATCACCACTCCTATTCAATATAGTGCTGGAAATATTAGCCAGAGCAATTGGACAAGAGACAGAAATAAAAGCAATAAGGATAGGAAAAGAAGAAGTTAAATTATCATTATTTACAGATGATATGCTACTCTTCATAGAACACCCACAAAAATCCATTGAAAGATTTCTAGATGTATTAACCAAATTCAGTAATGTAGCTGGACACAAAGTCAATAATCAAAAATCAATACCATTCCTGTAAACAAATAACAAACTCTCAAAATATATGGTGAATATTTCTTTTAAAATATATTATAGTAAAAGACATTTCCATTAATCACCCTCATAGGAGTCCCCCTCACTTGGAACACACTCATCCTATCATCCTTGCCACTTTCTAAAGCAGTTCAGGGAGTTCCCTTTCATAAGTGTCCTTATAATCATGATCAAAAATACAGTGAATGGTGCTGCCAAGTGCCATCTGACAGAAAGGCACGTTTGTAAAAACATTACTTTTCACTTAGCTCTTGCATTGTATTACTCCGGCTCTTCTCTAAAGTCAAAATGACCATGATGGGTAAATATTTTAAATAGATTTAGGACATCCAGGCAGCCACAACTGCTCAGCTAAAAACACCCACGAAAGAGGACTTCCAGAACTGCTTCAGAAAGCTGCAAGAGCAATGAGATGTATGTTTAAAGTGAGAAGGAGTATTCTGAGAGGCACTTGTAGCAATTGCTATAATATATTTTTAAAAATTTAAACATTATACTTGTTGATCATGCCTCATATATATTTGACTCTTAGAATCCACACATAAGTAAGATCACATTGTATTTTTCATTCTCTAAGGCTTATTTTACTTGTGTAATTTCTTACAGTTTCATCCATGTGGTTAGAAATGGTAGAATCCCTTACTTTAAAGTTGAGTGTTACTCCATTTTGTGTATGTTTATAATTTATGCATCCATTCACCCACCAATGAACACTTGAGTTGTTTCCATATCTTGTGATTGTGAATAATGTTGCAGTCAATTTGAGAGTGCAGTTCTCTCGATGGGTCCTGATTTCACTTCCTTTTGGTATACACCCAATATATTACTCAGCTTTTCTTTCCCTGGGAAAAAATACCCGAAATCCGCAACTGACAGGAGGTGAGGATTTGGAGCATTCAGGCAATGGCCAGCTGGCTCCTAGGCAGAAATCGCTAGTGAAAAGGCACTGCAGAGGAAGCCGCTCACCTCACAGCAACCAGCAGAGACAGAAGGAGGGCGCTGGGGACAAGCACACACACTTCCAGGTCACACCCCAAGTGGCTCACCTCCAACCGTTCCCCACCCCTAAGAGTACACTGGTCCATGAACTCATCCACGGAGTGTAGCACCCCCATGGTCCATCATCTTCCCAAAGCGCCAGCCCTGAGTACAGGAGACTTTTGTGGGACATTTTAAATCTAAACCACAACATCCAAAAGTGAGACTGCAGTGTCACTGGCCTTAGCCATGACATTTTGAGCATCACATCAAGAGCCCAAGCAGCAAAAGAAAAAAAAAAAACACTAACGGGATTTTATCAAACTCAAAGAGTTATGGACAGCAAAGGAAACAATAAAATGAAAAAGCAGTCTACGGATTAGGAGAAAAGTATTTGTGAGCAATATATCTGATAATGGGGTAAATATACAAAAGTTACAAGAAACTCAACTCCATAGTAAAGAACGAAACAAAAGTAAAGCACCACAAGCACATGCCAGCGACCACATGGGCAAAGGGTGTGAACAGACAGATTTCTAGAGGACACACACACACACACACACACACACGGCAAAGAGGTACAGGAAAAAGTGCACAGCGTCCCTAATCAGGGAAATGCAAACCGCAATTAACCATCACCTCCCAGTTGTGAGGATGGCTATTACCAAAAAGCAAGAGGCAGCAAATGTTGGTCTAGAGAAAACGGAACCCTAGAGCACGGTTGGTTGAAATGTAAATTGGTGTAGCTATTACAGAAAGCAACATGAAGAATCCTCAAAAACATTAAAACCAGCCGGCCCGGCTTTCCCAGTTCCTCGTGAAGTTCAGAGTCCTCTGTCTAAAGTGGCTGCTAGGGGTCAGGGACAGGCCCGGTGCTGCGATCGCTCGCTGGCTCCCTGTGGGCGGAGGCAGGGGGCTCCTGTCTGGCCGGGCGCAGCTCATGTACCTCCTCCTCCTCCACCCGGCCGGGCCAGAGGGGGCGCCGGGCACAGGGAGCGCCTGCCAGGGAGCAAGCGCCTCTCGCGTCCTCTGGCCCGGCCCCCGACCCGGCCCCGCCCCACCCAGGCGGCGATCGGGGCGGTTCCGGGTCCTGTGACCTGTAGCCTGGCAGGGCGGGCGGGTGGGCGGTCACTGCGAAGTTTCCGCAGCCTCGGGTCCCCAGCAGCTCGCGCGGCCCGGAGCAGCGGCGGGGCCCGGCGCGGACCCATGGCCGGCGGGGGAGCCGGGGCCCCCGGGGCGGCGGCGGCCTCCGCGGCGCCCGAGGCCCGCGAGCACCTCTTCAAGGTGCTGGTGGTCGGCGAGCTTGGCGTGGGCAAGACCAGCATTATCAAGCGCTACGTGCACAAGCTCTTCTCGCAGCACTACCGGGCCACCATCGGCGTGGACTTCGCCCTCAAGGCCCTCAACTGGGACAGCCGGACTCTGGTCCGCCTGCAGCTGTGGGACATTGCGGGTAAGCGCGCCCTGGTGGGGTGCAGGGCGCAGGGCGCAGGGCGCCGCCGGCTGCCTTCCCGCCTCAACTCTCCGCCTGCGCGCGGCGGGGCCCATCCAGGCTACAGGTCACAGACTCGGGCGGGTGCACTGGGCGCGGCGCTGCGTGCACCCCGCCGGGACTACCTGCGGGACGGGGAGGGAAGGCATCGTCCGGCCCCGGGCCTCCCTGTCCAGGCTGGAGCTCCGGAACTCCTGAGAGCCGTGCTGGAAGTTTGAACTCTGAATAATGGCAGGGCTGTAGAACACCCGGACGAGTTGGGGCGTGCGATCGCGTGCAGGAGGATGAGGGGCTTTAGAAAGGGCCGCTGGCACCGACGTGCACAGCCCAGGCTGCCCCCTCGGGAGCGGCACCCACCAAACTGAAACTCGGTGTCCTTTCTGGCCCCTTTTTCTTCCCCCATCTTAGATCTGGTGCCTTGGTTTTGCGAGGGTTGTTTTTTTTCCTGACAGGGAGGCGGGGAAGCCACAAAGACTATTCCAGAAGTTTTAGCTGTGACTGATGATAATAAACCAGGAAGAGTTGGAGCTCTGAGGCGGGCTTGGCGCTGAGCCCGGCAACGGTGAGGGAAACTCCGCTCCTCAGACAGTTTGTTCTGCAGCTAGGCCAGGTCGCGGCGGGGAAGATCGGAGAAATTTCCCTGAAACTTTATACGCCTGCTTCCCTCCCTCAACCAGCGTCCGCCCCTAGCCGTGGCCCCTCCTCTCCGTCCCGCAAATCCTGTCTTGTCTCAGTGGCTTTGTGTTTAGTTTCACTGTGGAATATAAAAAGCCCACTGTCTCTGAAGGACGTTCTCCTCACTGTGATTTTAAGAATTGCACTCTGGCGGGGGTGGCGGGTGGGATGTGGACTTTTAAAGAGAGGTGAGCTACTGGGAAGTTTAATGGTAAAAGTGGTAGCAAATGTTACCTTGTTGGATTAGTGAAGCCCAGTGTGCCACAGGTCATTTGAATGGGAGCACATTTAGGTGGGTGTCTTGCCATCCTTCCTACAAAGGCTGCCCATGCAAGGTACGCTTCCCAGCTGGGATCAGAGCGGGGAATCTGTGGCTGCTGTCTACCAGACAGTGCTGTCTTCTTCTAACCTGGTACATAGAGGAAGTGTTGAAGAATTATTGGGTTTATTCTCACTCTTTTAAGAGCAGATTTCTGCTTCCAATAAAACAGTACATTCATGCACACGAACTACTCATAAAGAGATAATCATCCTCGGGCTAAGCATTTCTTTTCTTTTTTTTTTTTTTTCTTTTTTTTTTGGTTGCCCAAAACCAAAAAGTACGTTTGAAAAGTCATCTTTAAAGCCGGTCTTCTTTCGAAACATTTCCTGCTGTTGCCCAGAGCAGTAGTGAGCATTTTACCGCCCCTTGAAAAGCCACACATTCCAAAGTTGCCTTACCATGTGATGATCACCATCCAGGACGCTTCAGTGTGGCCTTTCCACACGGATGGCTTTCAGCCTTCTCATAGAAGTGTGGTCGCTTAGTCTCCTTCTCTTTGTAAATTAGCATGGTATTTAGATATTAAATTATAATTGAATTACTGCAGATACACGAGTATGAAGGCTAAAATTTTTATGACACATGCATTTTTAAGCTTCATGGTAAAATGTTTTTATTTGGACACTTAGAGAAACAAAAATCCAAGTAAGTTTTCTTTCTGGGTGTCCCCTCTTCTGTTTTCATCATTCTTTTTTAGATCTTTGTTTTGTTTTTTGTTTATGTGTGTGTGTATACATGTAGTACTGGGCATTGAACTCAGAGCCTTCATACTTCTCCAGCCCCCGTATTGTTTGTTTGTTTGTTTGTCTGTTTGTTTGTGAGACAAGTTCTTGCCAAACTGCTAAATTGCCCAGGCTGGACTCAGACTTGGGATCCTTCTACCTCAACCTGCTGGACTACGGGTATGACAGGTTTACACCACTATGCCTGGCGTTTTCATCCTTCTTGAACAGATCTAGATAATCAGTAGTAACACTTACTCTGTCTTTATCATACTCCGCTAGATACCTGCCAAGATAGGATATCTATGCACTTCTGCCTAAATCCAGAGCTTAAGGTTTGCCAGAAAGCAAAGCAGCATTGTACAGTCTCCAGAGGTATTTCTGCTTGCTAACTACTGATGTTTCAACAAGAACTGTTGTACCATTCAGCAGGTATATATCAGCAACTGATAACACTAGAAGTTAACTTCTGAGATCATTAGAATGTATTAATTTCTTTTAATAAGATTTTGAGAGATGGAGTCTTAATATAAGGATAACAAATGACAAAAGTAATTTAGATTTGAGCTAGAGTTTGGGGAGCTACATCATAACTACTTAGTTTGAATATTTGAGCTGTCAGTGAATTTTAGCTCATATTATCTGAATTATGAAAGAATGATGTAATGCAGGACACTCCAGAAATTCTTCCTCAAATCTACATGTTTGGCTGATATTAAGTTTTCAGAGTATAGAAATATTCCTTGATTGCAAAACAGGGAGTGAAACTAGCTACTTGATATGACTAATTTAAGGTTTGGTGTTATTACTAGCTTGTTTTTATTTTTGTGGTTTTGGAGGCCTTGTAGAAAAACAAGACCATAAAGAAATTATGTCAACAGTCTGTATTCTAGAGTGCTTTGGCAAGTGTAATAGTCTAAAATTAGGGTCGGGAGTTTGACTCAGAGGCCTAAGTGCCTGCCTGGCAGGCGTGAGGTTGTGAGTTCAATCCCTAGTACTGGTGGGAAGGGAGGAGTCTAGAATTGTCAAATGTTTCCTGTAAATGTAGCCAAGCAAATCTAGCTAAACTCTTCAGATTAGGAAACACAGTAACTTTCAGGTAGAGGCTTTAACAAATCTTTTCTGGTGACACTGAAGGAGCTTACTTTTAAAATACAGGTATACTGTAATGCCATTTTTGTATGAAACAGTCACTGCCTTTTAAATTCATCCTTTTTTTGGGATTGTTGCTTGATAACAACTGAGATATGTTAATGTGATTAAGTCTTGAATAAGATTTTAAAGAGCATCTAATACAATGCATACTAAAATTAAGATGTAGCTGGAGAGGTTTCTGACCTTTCTTTTAATGTTTACTATTGATAAAGTATTGGGGTAATCACAAATCATAAGCTTATTGCATAAAAGCCATGATAGAATTTCTCAGGCAGGTAAAATGGTTAATGTAAATTAGTCCTTCAATGTATCTACTTAGATCTACTGTATTTTAGACTTGATATATTATTGATTGAAGTGAGTTGTAGTAAGTTTTTGAGCCAGAGAACAAATTGGGAATAATTTGCTTTGAGAAAAGTTCATGTGACAAGTTTTACCCAAGCACAAAATGCATGGTTGAAAGACTTCATAAACTATATAAGCTGTATATAAATTCATTTTCTTCATTTTAATTCCTATCCTAAAAGCAGAATGTGGACCCTGATTTTCTTTTTCCACTTTGTACTTTTCCAATTAGTATACCTGATAATTTCCTGTCTTCTTTCATAAATCTCTTTTAAACTTTCATGAAGAAGAATCTGTGGTACCATCTCAAACCCTTCCCTGGTCTTTGAATTATCATTGTGGGATAGTCAGTGCCATGGTTTATATCCAGATGACCGGATGACCCTCCACGTCCTCATGCTCGTGGAGATGGGGCTTTTGGAAAGTGATTGGACTATTAGTGCACATAGTTGATTTGTTATTAGGAGGTAGGATATGGTGAGAAGAGGGAGGATCACTTGGGGTGTGGCCTGGAAGGGTGTATTTCCTTCTCAGGCTCTGTCCTTCACCTTCTACTTCCTCTTTGCCATGAGGTGAGCAGCTTTCCTCCACCAAACCCTTCCCGTCTTGGAGCCAGCCAATTATAACTAAAAATGTGAGCCAAAATATACCTTCCCTCCTTTAAATTGTAGGTGTCAGGTTTTGTTTCCCAGTGATGAGGAAAATAACTAAGGTAGTGAGTTATTCTTTAGATGCAAATAAGCAGTGCTTTGAGGAATTATTTATTTCTAGTCTCTGCCTTACACATGAATAGTCCAATAAGTTTCCTATTGCTTATGGTGGCCAGTTACATACACTCATTCAAAAGGTTTTTGTATCTGTGTTATATATAAAGGATCAGGCTTTTCTCCAGTCTTGCCATTCTATCTTTATTCAGGCTCATCTCCATTGCAAAGTTAAAACCAAAAGCTGATGATATCTTGAAATCACAGTTGCTGAGTCTGGGGTTTGCATTCCCAATTGCTAAGGCGGGCGGTGGTCAGTCTGACAGTGTCACTGGACAGAGTTTGATGAAGTCGCATCAAAGAGGCAATGAGGACTTCAACTTCCTCTCACCTCATGGAGTAAGTTCATCCACTTTTGTCACAGAAGCATTTGCAGGATGTGTCTGTGAGAGGCATAGGCAGATTTGTTAAGGTGAAACAACTACAAAAGGAGTGCAGGTGCTCCAGTGTGAGGTGCATTGTGATTGAAAGTTTCGGGGTGTTTACCTGATCTTGGTATGTTCCCAAGATGGGTGGTCTAGGATATGCGTTCCTGGTGTCTGATAGGTTACCCATTCATAGGCTCAGCTACAATGTAAACCAGCATGTGTTTAAAGTATGGAGATATGGTATCTAATTAGCAGTATTGTTTCCTGGAGGATGGACGTCTGTGGAATTTGTGAATTTGTATTACCGAAAACACACTGGCCCGATTGACAGACTTACTGTATCCATAAGACTATTAGGATTTAGTATATGTGCTGCCCAAGCCAGCACAGGACTGTTTTTTAGAAGCCCAGAAGGAAAAACCAGGCCTGGGGGTGAAAATGGCACTGTAAGCTTGGGTAACTGTAGGTGTTAAAACTACAGCTTCCCAAAAAGTGCCATTTTAAAATTATGGTTTCCTTTTTTCCTTTCTACCTGTTTTTATTTCTTCTGTCTCACCTCAATAGCATAGTTGAGTTAGTATTGATGGAAATTCTCCTGTCAGAGATAAGCCTGTGGTCTGTCCCTTGTCATTATGCTACCATTCTTAACTTTCTCAGTTAGCCCTGTGACCAGAAAGATCCTCAGATTAGCAATAGCTATAGTAGGGCAGTGACAGGAAATTCTCAAACTTTCCCTAGGTCCCAGCCAGTTGCCTGACCCTTCTGCCATCTGAATTGAAATACAGCCTTCCTGGAGCCATGTAGTCTAAAGGTAAAGAGGTGTCCTCACCGCACCGACAAAGCACGGGTAATCAGGGGACTGTGTCAAGGCAGGTTCATGACTCTGAGAGATGAAGACAGTAAGCTCTTAACACTATAGCGGGTTTTAAGTTCATTGTTCTGAAAACAGTAGCACAAATCTTTTCTAAAGTTTCAAATGTTCTAGTTATCATTATATTAGAGCACATAACTCATATTCTAAATGTTGGATAATTACCATCTCTGTTTTGAATCTAGAGTTTCCAGTTACACTTCTCTTACATATGAAATGTGGTGCTTACAAGGTAGTCAGTTTTCATTAGCAGCATTGTCTCATAAGGATTTTGAAAGACTTTTTAAGCTGTGGGACTTTCCTGCAGGTAACAAAGGTATTTCATTGCTGTGTAGGGGTAGAGCACACCCTGGAAAAGCGAGGCAATAATTATATGTGTTTGCTTTTATGCTCACTAGTTAAACGTGTAAGCCTTGTATTATTCCAGGGATTCAGAGTTATTTTCAAATATATTTTAGAAGACATTGTATCCACCATGTATGTGGTAGCCCAACTTTTTTTTATAGGTTTTTATATGAAATTTTCTGTAATATTCATTTTATTTTAAGATGAATACTCAGATTTTTACTTTTATTCATATATGGTGAAGTGTGTAGATCAGGAGCCAATTGCTACTGAAAGATAGTTATTTAATGACACAGCCCTAAGAGGAGGGGCAACCATGGCAAGCCACAGGGTGCCACCTGTGGAAGTGTCAGGGGCAGTTGCTGGGCAGGAGGACTAGATCCTTTAGTGTAGGACTTGAGTTTCAGGATGAGGGAGGGAGAGTTTCCAAACTGAGTACGTTAGGGATTGGATAGTGTGAACAGTTTCTGTGATCTCTCTTCTGTGTCTGATACTTGCCCCTGGCGATTTATGACTGGGAGATAGTGACCTACAGTCAGCAGGAGCCCAATAAAGGAACACTAGGGAACCCTCCGATTTAGAATTGGTTGGTTTGCATATCAGAGGGTTGCTTTCAGGCCAGTAGTTTGCTCTCTCTAGAAATTAGCTAACTGCCCAGGGGAGTTCTGTCTCCAGGCCTGCAAGTCACCAAGATGTCAAAGTATTCTGTAGAACACAGAAAACCGAAAGGGAAAAAAACAAAACACAAAAAGATTAATACCCATTCCTTGACATTCTACTGAAATAGATTGAGATGAGATAAAATGTTGTTTCAAAGAAGGAAAATTTGAAGACCTTAGGTGTGTGGCATAGGAGTGCCATAATCATAAAATAACAAGGACTTCACAGTTAATCAACACTTAAGTTACAGAGAATGGGCTAAGTCAACAGGTTGTATTACAGGTACACAGATCTTCTCCTGGATAGGAGGAAAAGTGCATTTACTTTTGCAGCTGTGAGATAAAAAATCAAGGAAAAGAGCTTTAGAATTCTATCCAATCGAGTTTCTGAAAGCCTCTTTTGTTCTTTATGGCTCTTCAGGATTGAGGAGGTTAGGCACAAGGAGCTTCTTCACTCTTCTGTTGAGAGAGACCACAGAAAAATAAATTGATAGGAAAGGTTTTATTTAAGGCAGGTGTGCCCAACCCGTGGCCCTGGACAGCTTACAGATTGACCCACGATATTCTAAACTTTTCATGTTATTATGTGACTTTTATTTAATTTGATTTGTTAGTACATTTTGCAGTGCATAGTGATTACATGCCTCATGGGGAGTTGGTGTGTGTGCATAATATGTCCCCTTCCCCGCTTTCTTTATTTCTTAGTCTCCTTCCCATTTGAGAAAGCTGTATCTCCCCACTTTCTATTATCTCTTCTATTTTGCACTTTAATTTATTTATGCTTTGGGTTTTTCATATAAGCAATATTTAACATTATGTGTCTGAGTTAGTTCACTCAACGTTATAGTTCCAAGGTATATCTATTTTCCTACAAATGACTAAAATTTATCTTTTATATCAGTGTAATGCTCCATTGCATATAAATACTGCATTTGCTTTATCCATTCATCTGTTGATGAGCATGTGGACTGCTTCTGAGAGATAGCTATTATGAATTGTGCTGCTGTAAATATGCATGTATCAAAGCAATGTGATGTTTTTAATTTGGCGGGGGTAGATATCTAGAAGGGAACTAGCTGGGTAGAATGGTACTTAGCAATACTTTTCCTGACTTGATTGCCTCGTGCTCCAGCCTACACTGTGCAGGCAATAAAAGAATGACTGTTGCAGTACTGTGCCTGATAAACAGAGCACATAGTCAGTCTCACTGTAACCCATGTGTATCAGACATTGCACATGGTTATGTGACTTGGTGAGTACAAAGCCACAATTACTGATGACAGTGTTTCAATTTACCTACCTGTGTGTGCCTTTGAAGACAGGCATTTATTGCTATTAAAGAGAGATGTAAGTGCTTTTATTGAATAATTAAACTTGGTTTGTTGAATCATTCTATAAAGTAATAAAATATAAAGCATATAGGAGATCTTGTTACTTATATGCATTAACTATATTCTAGATTTGATGTGCAGCTCAAGACAAGTCTTTACTAATGAGGCTCAGGCAAGCTGAAAGGTTGGACTTCTGTGGTTTAGGGATTTCTGTTGGTCTTTCTAACTATAGATGACTGATATCCTCTTCTTTCTCGTTATTTTCATTCATTTCTAGCTACACATTTGCCGTAGACATCTTTGCAGTGATTTTTTTTTACCTTAAAAAAATTTTCAAAAAGCAATAAAAACGATACAGAATTTCAAAACAAGATGATAGAAAATTAACAATGGTTATTATATTGCATATTGTTGTCTTCAAAATAGCAGATTACCAAATATGGGCATTTTGCAGTGATTTTTGATTGCTTCTTGAAATTATGATGAGTATTTCAGGGTTCTGGATGTGATTAAATGGAGCTTTTCCATCAAAACCGCTGGAGGTGCTTAAGATGCAGATTCTCCAGTGTCCACTATATCTGTAGAGTCTGCTTCATTTGACAGTCTGTTCCATATATCATGGTTTAGCAGGAGAGGAGTTACTTCTCTCACATGTAAGTTTAGGGTTCAGCAGTCTAAGACAGGCAAGCAGCTCCATTAAGTCTTCATGGATGAAGCCTGACTTTTCACCCCTCGGCTGTGCTAGGCCGTGATCTAGTCAGCTAGGCTTTTTTTTTTTGTTTACACATTATGTACATGGCCTGCCCAAATAAAATTCTGTGAAAGAAATGTGATACAGGCAACTAGCAATCCTTAATATTTACAAAAGCCATTCCTATGGCTTGGACAGTTGTATTCTATCAAGCACCATGAGTGATTCTTATTTATATTAACATTGAGAAGCATTGCTCTGTCTTTGACTTTGTTACACCCCGATAGCACACTTATCTTCTTAAGAAGCCACTTGCCTGCTGCTCATTCTCCCTCACCTTCCACAGACTCTCAGTATCTTTCTCAGATTCACGGTGCTTCCCAGAAGTGGCATCACTGCCTCAGCCTCTGAGAGCAACCTGAGGGGCCTCTCTTGGAAGCCCCTGTGTGGTACCAGAGTAACTGCTGGGACAGTCAGGACATCATTGTTCCTATTGGATCCTTTTATTTCAAAAGGAAAATGCTCAGTCTCTTAAAACTTTAAAACCATTATAAGTTTGGACACAAATCAGGAAGCCATTTGATTTTGATAATTATCCTCATACAACTTCTGATTAGCAATAGCTTGTTTTACATACTTCATCCCTGAAATGAATGATGTAATATGAAGATTTTTCTTTAAAAGACTTTCCATTTATTAAATGGGAACTACATATTTTTACCAAGTCACCTTGACTACTATGTAGAATGGAAATTCTCATTGGATGAGGAAAAATAATTGAAAAACTAAGCACTATTTCATCTTAGTGTTTCAACCTGGTTAGAGTAAAATTTATATTTTGAATTTTAAGTAACATTTATCAGACGGGTCCATGAATATAAAATATAGATTCAAACACTAAAAAACTATACAAGAATAGTGATGAAAATTCCAAGGGCAAATGTGTCTGACTGGTATTCATGATACCATAGAATATAATGCTTTTTTTATCACATCTGAAGGGAAGTGCTTCCATTAGCTGCAAAGAGATAAATAAGTGTATGTATTTTAACTAAATGAGAATATTCTTGGAAACATACAAACATTGTTTCAAGTGGTTCTCAAGGTCATTAGTGTTGGATACCTCCAAATAATAAGATAAATATTTAAACCTTTGCCAACTTGTGTGCTTTGTGGTTCATCTATTTGCATATAGAAGAGGTTTGATAAAGCTTTAAGTATCTTTTGAGCATATATGAGTAGCACTGGACTCTTTTTTTTCTTTCTGATTGCCAAGATATCAAGTTATCATTAAAACTCCCTCTGGTAGTTAACTGTATTTTAAGGAAGTAGTACACTGTTTTAAGGGACAACATTTTGAGTCATTGAGAATGCACTGTCAGTAAGCCAGCAGCAATGCTGTTAAGAAGGTCTTACCTAGTATCAGAATGACTCCTGCCCTGTGACGGAGCAGAGCTTCCCTCAGCTCCTGTGTGAAGGAGGAGGTGACACAGAGAAGAGAGTATGACTTTCATAAAACTAAGCTGTGTTTAAGGAGTTACTCTTGAGCTACTGCTGAAAATCATTTCAAATATACAAAACACATGCAGAAATGTCTACTCCAGCAAGTATCTGGCTAACAGATTAGTCAGAACAAAAAATAAATCATTTCAGCAAAGCTGAGTAATTTCATCTTCCTGCAACTTTATTCTTTCATCTATAAATCTTGAGAAGTTGGACTAGATGACTTGGGATGTTTCCGGAAGTCATTGATAATGACTCTGTAAGCATTGGTGGAAGAGGCTGGTATTGGCTAGAGTTCTTTCTGATAGGAAACTTGTTCAATAAACCTATTAAAGTGGTGCTCCCCCAGGGAAGCAAAACTTACGCAACTCCTCTTTGTATTTGGTAAGTACAGTCTTCCCTCACCATCCAGTCCCGCCAGTCACGAGCTCCCATGGATCGATACCAACCCGGTACATTCCCATGCAGGAATTGCCTGCATTTTGGTGAAGTGTCTGTTCCAATATTTTGATTACTTAATGGATCAGTTATTTTTTTTAATCTTACTTAGGAGTCTTGAGAGTTCTTTATGTGTTTATTCTCCATACAGATTTTTATCAGATAATTTACATTTTATCTCCCAGTTTCATTTGCTTAATTGTATAATTGATACATGTTTGATTAGACATATAATATGTTCTCTTTTTTTTTAAGCTTGGTTCCTTATATGAGGGCTGTCAGGGAGTTTTGAATCCTAACCTTGGAATCAAAGGAAAATTAACTGACATTCCTAAGTCACAGTGTCCTCCTCCTTTTAGGAGTAAATATTAACATCATTTGAATTACTTGGGAAACATAGGTGATTCACTTAAAAAAGTAGTAGCCACTTACACTTAATAGTGTTTTGTGAGATCTACATATTTATACTTCTAGTCATTTGTCAGCTTATCTTTTTTAAATTGCAAGAATACTTTCATATAAATTTGTCATTAGCTTGAAATCTTAATCTTTTCACTATCCTTAATCTAAGACTACCTAATGAGACAAGTTACTCTTGTTGCCATAGTCCTTGCATGTTCTATCTTAAAATTTAAGGAAATGGTTGGTAATACCACTGTTGAGAAGAGAAAAATGTCTGATCAATTGTAATATATTCTTTCTGTATATTCTATTGTAATATATTCTATTCTGTATATTCTTTCTGAAGAATAACAACCATGACTTTGACCAGTTGGAATATCCTGAGTGAACATGCTGTCTCATTACTGATAAATATTTATGGAAAATGGCCCAATGCTAATATTTTTATAAATGTCTGTATTATTGCCAAATAAAGTACCCAGTCAAGCACAATAGCAGGGTTTCACATGTGATTATATGTTATAATAAAATTTAGACCTTTAGACTATGATAGTAACACTTAAGATAAAAATACATGAAGAGGGCCAGGGATATAGCTCAGTGGTACAGCACCTGCCTGGCAAGCACAATGTTGTGAGTTTGAACCCTGGTACAAAAAACAAAAAACAAAACAAAACAAAGAAAAGCAACAAAACACATGAAGAGATTTTACAAAGCAAATGCAAAGTTAGTTTATTTGTATAAGCTTGATGGTTGTTATATTCTTCTTCTGTTATTCCATTAAGTAATATATAAAATTATATGATGGCATTGTAAAGTTTGGAGCAGAAAGATTCTCTAATTTGGATTAGCTCTGTATCTGTGTAGATAAATGTTGATAACATGCATCAATAAAATGTTTCTTGTCATATGTTTTAATAGGAAAAATACCTTATCATATTGCCTGTCATAGACCAAAGTGTGACAAATCTTAGTGTTACATTGGTTGCCTTTCATTTTTCCCTGTCAGTCTAGCCATGAGTTTGACAACCTAGAGGTATGAGCATTAGAAGTCAAAGCACCTGCAAAGTAGCTCAGAATCTTAATACACAGGCTGTAGGCAGTCAGAAAACCTAGATTAGTCCTATTTTCTTTAGTGAGTACCACTGTGATCTAGAACAAGCACCTTTTTGCCTTTTTTTTTCTGTCAGATGAAGACAAGTGTCTTTCCTAGGTGTGACAGATTAGTATAGTATCAGATAGGAAGAGGATGGTTTACAGTCCTCTCTTTATGCCTTGATAGTATCAAGTGAATTAGCAAAATCTACCCAAAATGTTAAATTATTTAAAGAGAACAATATTTGGAGAACTCTACAATTGATCCTTCTTATAATCAGGCAACCAGCTGTTCTACATCTTGTTCTGAAACCCTGGTTTTCGTGTGCCTGTTTCCTGCAGGAGAGCTCACTCTTGCAATTGAGCCAAAGTGGATACAGCCCAGAGATGTGACAGAAAGGTGACTGAGAACGTTATCTACTTCATCTCTTGTCCGCATCCTAATTCTTAGGCTAAAGTTTTAACCACTACGCTTATGTCCTTCCTGCAAGCTTCATTTTGTTCTTATCTCTTCCTGCACTTTCAGCTTTCATTTTTTTTCTTAGATGCCTGTCTTGTCTTAGACTAAGGAAAGAGGAGGAAGAACTGACAACTTTTATAGACCTCAGTACTATCATATTGAAGTTTATGGTGAAGTTGTGCATGCACAGAACATAGACGTCTTTCACTGTGTACTCAAGTAAATCATCAGCCACTTCTGCTTTATAGATCACGGTTCTGGGTGATGTCCTTATTCCCACCCACTTATGGTGCTGTGAAATGGGAGATATTTGCCTATGGTATTATTCTTGAATTCCACTGGGGCCATAGCCTAAGTATGACTCCATGTGAGTTACAAATGTTTAATCTCTTTTTATTTTTATTTCTAGGTCAGGAGCGATTTGGCAACATGACTCGAGTATACTACAAGGAAGCCGTTGGTGCTTTTATAGTCTTTGATATATCAAGAGGTTCCACGTTTAAGGCAGTGTTAAAATGGAAGAATGATCTGGATAGTAAAGTTCATCTTCCCAATGGCAGCCCTATTCCTGCTGTCCTCCTAGCTAACAAATGTGACCAGAGCAGGGACAGTGGCCATAGTCCTTCTCAGTTGGACCAATTTTGCAAAGACCATGGCTTCTCTGGATGGTTTGAAACTTCTGCCAAGGTGAGATCTGCTTATCTGTTTACCTTGTCAGTCTGAATCATGACTAAACTCTTTAGATGGATCTCTGTGAGTGTTTCTTTTAGACCAAGAAAAAGGGAAGTATATCGTGGATGTATAGTAGGATGTATAGTATCCTCCCTCACTCTATAGCAAGAGTGCTTTCCAAATATATTAATAGGGAAGTGAATAAAGGGTAGATTTTTCATTGAAATAAAAAGAATTGCTATTTAGATAAAAAATCAAGTGATATTTTCTTTGAATTTGAGTCTTTACCTGAGGTACTTCTCATGCTACTGAAGTAAATGAGAGACAAGATATATTGTCAAGCATAAGCATTCTTTCCTTTTAAAAAAGGCTTAAAGATATATGGAAAGGTGCCTCTAAGTAAGGATCTATAGATTCAATCAGTGAATGTTTAAATTAAAAAAATGTTACAGTAAAAGACATGTTGTTATTAATCCCCACTCAAGATATTCTTCCTCTTTTCAAATATATTTATCTCATGGTTCTGGCCACTTTCTGAAGCAGTTCTCCAGGTCCTACTTTGTGTCTTTGTTTTGCTGTGAAGCCTGCCTTAATCTGCTGCATTGATAGATACAAAGATATTTACCTTCTAAGGTCATCGTGACTTTAAGAGAGTCAGATGTCATCTGGTGCTAGCCCTGGTGACTAAGGTAGAAGAGAAAAACACAATAATACTTTTATAAACCTGCTTTTCCATAGGATGGCACCTGGCAGCAGCATTCACTATATATATTTAGATCACACCATATGTATACATATATATATATTTAGATCACACCTCATAAAGCCACTCCAGAACTGATTCAGAAAGTGGCAAGGAGAATGAGATAATTGGGGTCAAGGTGAAAAGGAGCATTTTGAGGGGGATTAATGGCAATGTGTCTTTTATTGTGGTACAGTGTTTTTATTTAGACACTCACCTTTAATTTGTTCACACCTCCTATATCACATGCAGCGTGGGTGACATATAGATAAGTGAAGCATATAGAACTCCAATTAACCATAACCACATGCAGCGTGAACAAAAAAGTTGAATGCTCAACAAGTAGGTTTACTGAGGTGTTTGAAAAACTATGTCAACAATGCATGAAAGATTTGAACAAGAGCCAAATGTCAACATTTATAAAATATTTCTTCATAAATATTAGAGTAAAATTCTTTTTCTTCACTAATGGGGAACCGGATAAAATGTGTTTTGAAGAAAAACAGAACACCAAAAAAGATTTTGAAAAGCTTAACCATCAGTATATACAAGAAAACAAAGGTAAATTTCAGAAGTACATAATATTGGGAGAGTTCTGTGCACTAGAAGTTTCACATGAAACAAAATCACACATATATAATAATATGTTTGAGAACTTCTATGTAGAGAAGTACTAAGTCATAAATTTGTACATTCATGACACAGTTCCAGCTTTATTATGTATTGTGTAGATCTGGCTTATATATGTGCCATGCATATCTTCGTTCCAGCTGTCCTTCCCTTCATTCTGGAAACTTAACAGTGGTAATAGGTTACTCCTGGCTGTGCTGGAAACTAACTCCCAAAGTGAAAGAGTATTAGATGCCACTGGTGATCAGAACGATGACAGCAAGTGAAGACATTGCACCAGATGGCTGCCTCACAGTTCTGGCTGAGAGTAGAGTCACTGGAGGAAAAGACTGTCTCCTGGGGACAGAAGTAAAGTTTCTAACCTGCAGACTGTTTGTTTCAGTAAAAGCAACATCATTGTCTTCAGAGTAGTTAGTTACTCAGTACTCCAAGGCACTGCATGAACACTTAGCATTGTAGGAGGAGCAAATTTCTGAGAGAAAGGTTTCTGAGAGGAAGATTTTGGATAGCCAAGCTTCTGTCTGCTGCGTGATTTGCCTTATCTTTCTATCTTCACTGAAAAGAAAAATAGCAGTGTATGTAAATGCGTATGTGAGCATGTACTTTGGGGATTTTTCTGTATTCCAAATAAAAATACCACTTTAGGCTTGATTTGAATAAATCTTAATTATAAAAATCTAAATCTTTGCTCAGAATCTACTTGTGAGTTTTATAAATGATGTCATATGGCCTATAATTTGAGAATGTATAAGCATTTGGCTATATTTTATTTATAGAAGAGATTATATGTACAGGTTAGAGGAGAAAAATTGGTTTGAAGGCATGGGTATGTTCTGTGCTTCCATACAAATATATTAGAAGCAACGTCTGAAGAACTTCCTGTGGAATACAGCAGGGATTTTCAGAGTATAACAGTAATATATATTTTAAGTTAAAAATCGGCAGTCTAGGACTTAAACTACTTCCTAAGTGTGACTGATGGTTACACTAGATCTACCTCTGAGTGGGCCGGCAGCTGACTTTGCATCTGATTTTGCCTGAATTCTAGTGTTTAGGATTCTAATAAGAAAGACCCTTTTGAATGTATGTGTTTCATCCTTTCCTCTTACGGCAAATAATGGACTTCTAATATGAAACTTTGTGACTAATTCAGTTTCTGTTTCTGACCTCTGTGACCAAGTACAGCAGAGTAATTTTCTGTAATGAGGATCATGGGGACACTTGGACATTCTAAGATCCATGCTTACATTACAGTTAACATTTATTTTGAGATCAAAGATTTTTAAAGCTGTTGATCCTCTGAAGGACGCCTGAATAAATAGCATAACTCTTCTGAGTTTCCCACCATCTGAGAAAGGTAGCACAAATAAGGGAGAAGGCAGTGGTAAACCTCAGGATATTAGATTTGATTGGAGATATCAATATAAACATCTATTTTTGTATGTTTTTATATGCACATATATAAACACATATATGCACACGTAACTGTATAACTAGGCAGAGAAGTAGGTATAGAAGTATAAATGTACCTGTATCTAAATTTACTACTCTATCTGTTCAGAGGACTTGGAAACAAAGATACCAGAAAAATGAATGAACTGTCCTAGTCCTTAGAATTTGTTGTTGTGGCTGGTGATTGAACCTAGGACCTCATGCGTGCCAGGCAAGTGCTCTACCGCTAAGCCATGTTCCTGGTTCTGGAATTTGGTTTTTAAATACAGTTTTCTAGTAAGCAGAAAGAAGATTCTAGGGAAATAACTGATTCCATAGCTGGTTGGACTAGAAAGTTAAGATTACCTGGGCCAGAACCTAAAGAAGCACTCAAAGAAATGATGACGACGTGTCACAAAGATGCAGGGCTTCTCCATAGCAGCTTTGAAAGTCTAAACCAATTAGAGCAACAAAGTAAGTATTGTAATGGACTTACCTCACAGAATTAAATAACACATGATGCACATAAACAAATGTCAAATACCTGGAGAACAGAATCGTTTTCTAAAAGTAGAATCCGAACTAATAAATATGAAGAGAACGATGGAAATAAAAAGTCACTGTTAGACACCATATTAATCATTGTTTTAGGGGAGAATTAACAGGTCCTGGAATTAGGGAAAGTAAGGTGAGAAATAGGGAGCTTACATATCTGTGCTTACTAAGTAGAAAGAGAAAGAAAGGGCAAGAAGGGCTAGCAGCTATGACTGCAGCGGGTTTCCTGGTAGGCTGAGAAGGACACGGATACCTATCTTACTCCTGCCAAGAATGTAAAACTTGAATTTATTCATAGTGAAATATTAACAGATGCAATATGAGGGATATTGTCTGGTTAGTGCTCCCCAAGAGTATAACATTACAGACTACAGAGAAACTGAGGCCCTGTCCCAGATTAAAGGAGACCTAGCAAGCAACAAGAATACAGCTTTTGATGCTACATCAGAAAAGGAGCCTGAAATAAGTGGGAAAATTTAAATAGTGTTGATTGGTTAATGTTAATAGTGTTGAGACAATACTATTCCCTAATTTCCTGATTTCTATACCTGCACTGTGGTTATGTAAGCTGTTCATCTTTGAGGAATATGGGTGAAGGTTAAGCCAGGAAATTTTGCTATATTTTGCAATGCTTTTTAAAAAGTAAGCAACAGTATTTTCTGGGTTATCAACTGTGAGTTTTGTGAAGATTTATGAAAAGCCACACAAATGCTGTGAGAGCTAATGGTTCTTAGGGTTTTCTTAATGGACATCATATTTACAACATGATTTTAGGATAATTATGTGTGATAACTTAAAATATTAATTTGTACCCCCAGATGGAAGAGCAATATGATGCATTTAACATATTTTGATGTGGTTCAAGCCCTTTTTACATTTTCCTTCCTAGTGCATCCTGAATACTTCAGTTATAAATTCAAGGGCAGAGATTTTCCAGTCCGAGTGTTTTCAACTGTGAGTGGCAATCTAGAACAGTGTGGTTCATTTTCAACCATCAGGATAGCTCACTGAAGCTAAGTGGCCAGAGTTTTAAACAAAGACATCAAAAAATGTTCCATGGATAGACAAAATGAAAAGAATTCTTCCTTCAGCCACACAGCTCCATGATGTTGAACTCAGTATGCAGGCATTTGAATATTAGAGAAAATGATGTACTTAGTGTCCCTTCTGACAAATCTCCCCTTTTCCCTTAATACTCTTAACACTTTGTTCTAAGAACTGAGGCAAAGCCAACATTGATCCTATTCTTTGCTTCTGTGTTACAGGATAATATAAACATAGATGAAGCAGCCCGGTTCCTGGTGGAGAACATTCTTGCAAACTGTAAGCACTTTCCTAGTGAAGACAACGATGTGGACAAAATTAAACTGGATCAGGAGACCTCGGTAGGAGAGCGCAGAGCACAGTGCTGCTGACGTGGCTTTTGCATCTCCCGTGCCTGCCTCGGTCCTGAGCACATGCTGGAGGGTGGTCAGGTGTTGCTGTGAACTGTGAATCTCCCACCCGTGCCTTCACAGTCCTATTCCATAGGGCCCCTCTGATCATTTAGAAGCAGAACAGATGGAGAAATAACCCCATTCATGTTCCTGTGACTTAACCAATGATCCCAGGCTTTCATTGCTGTCACCATCCTATGGAGGATAATGTTTACATCCCTTTAAACATCTTTGTGACTAGTGGTAGTTTTTATTGTAAGCCCTGGGGTGGTAATAAACTCCACAGTGCTCCTGTAATGTTGAATCTCTATCTTTGTCTCCATAGTTTGTCCTCACTCTTCAAGAGATTTTTAGACTTAGCCACAGACACTCGAAGTTACTGTTTGGAAGGTCTGTTTTCTATTCAAAACTTTGACATTTCATGTAAACATTTTTCCCCTTAAATATTGTGAGTCCACCAGTCACGACTGGTGTGGCATGTGGTCACATCTCTTAAAAACCATTGTTACCCTTTCTAATTTCCCAAAAATGTAGTCCTACCACCTCTGTATTATGGATGTCTTCTTCTGGACCCATTTACTACCACTTGGAAATGATGTAAATGACTATTTCTTCTCTCTCTCTCCAGTCCTGTCTCTTCACTCTCAGTATGTTTTTGTTTTCAACCAAGAACTGTATTGATGTTACTATTCCAGTTCTTTCTACCTAGAGCTGGAGAGTACATTTCAAGAGTAGTTTTCTGATCTGTAGTGGTAATAGTCAAAAAGAATTTTCTAAAGCACTTACAATTGTACCTGAGCTTCTAAAGTATGAATTGTGAAAGAAATTAGGTCTTGTATGATTTTATATAAAAACTTTGCACATTTATAGTGTAATGAGTGAAAAACTTCAGGCAGATTCAACAGTGTTTGTATAGCCATTAAACCCAAGGAAAGACAAAGAATAAATATTTTAAGTGAAGTGTGTGGCCTATATTTCGAATTAATGTAATTCTATGAAGCTATTTTTCTGCCTTGGAAAATTTTGTTTACTTCTGCTTTTTATTTTCAAGGGCTTAATTATCCAACTTATTTCCTTCAAAGATGTGTTAAGGATTTTGTGTCATAACCCAGAGCTAATACAAAATGAGACATTGACAAGATTGTCTCATACATTAGGTGAGCTTGGTAAGAAAGATCCATGCATTTACTGAAAACAGGAGAAAAACCAACATGAAACTGTATTTTCTTTGACAGGTATGATTTGGAAATAAATCGAAGTTGTCACAGGCCAGAAAATATAGCCTTCTCTTCTCATTAAACCTAAGTCTTGCCTATAAAGCACAAATTTGTTTGCATGCTATACATTAACTAAAAAGAAACCCTTTGACCTCTTTCAACATATATCCTACATAGAATCAGATTTCCTGAGGTGAAAAATAGAGGACCTTGATTAATTAATACTTTTATTGATAAAACTCCTTTCATTATCTTTAAATATGGAATACAGTCTTGCTTTCTAAGGCATATATGTCATACTTTAGGTTTTTCTCCGTGTGTGACGTAACGTTTGAATTCAGGGAAGGCTATATAAAATGGCTAAATGAAAGAAGAGAATACTCCGCTGTCCTTATTCACTTTGAAAAAAACAGCTGTATATACATATGCACACAATGGCTCTGACACTGTGCAGAATACTTTATGAATGAAAGGATGTGTATTTCCTCTTTACGTGAATCTTATATATCATAAAAATGCTAATGTTTTAGCTTGCTATGTACAAACCAGTAACTCAATAATGTTTCTTAAAGTGATTGCTGTCAAACGTGGTGATTTTCCATAAGTGAAACTTGGGTTCCTAAGATACGCACATGAAGCACTTCAGCTGCTCAGTGAAAATTCCTGAGGCTTAACTATAGATTTGCTGAGTTAGTTATCTAAGGGTGGAGCTCAAAAATGCTTTCACATAAAATCTGATGTTTATTTTGAAAATAGTGTAAGCATCAAATAGGAAAATTTACTCAGTTTAAAATCTATGGTATTACTCAAAACATAAACCCTCTTAAAACATACCACTTTCATTTCCACTTACAAATTATTGTTATTAAAAATTTGAATGTTGTAAACAATGGAAAGACACTTTAAATTTGCTTTCAATCACTGAAGAGGACAAAACATACTTATGATTTGACAGCCTAAACCGATCTTCCAGTATTGTTGCTACCACTAGTTAGTCATTTGGAAAAAAAAAATGATAATTCTATCTCACTTCCCAAAATGATACAATATGGAAAATGACTTCAATGCAAAAAATAAGAACTAAAACTATAAAAAGCTCAGTATGGAAGGAAAAGTCTTGATGTTGATTTTAGAAAATCCTTTTGCATTCTCAATGCAAGGAGGGAAAGACAGGCATGTTTGATTACATGTTCCTCTTATACAGCAAGCCTCTACAAGCAAAATTATAATATACAACAGACAAAAGAAAATAGTATATGTACAACCTGTCCAATTAGGTGAAGGTAATGAACAAGATAATAAAAAGTCAAACAATTAGTAAAAATGGGCAAAGAATATAAAACCATCAGTCTTATCGAAGAGGTAATTCATGTGTCAAATATTAGCAGTAACCCTTACAAACGTAAAACTTAACAGATTCATAAAAAGTATTAGTTTGATTGTATCCTTGATGTTAGTGAACAAACAAGAAAATAAGTATTTGTAATCTGCTGTTAGACTAAATTTATCTTAACAGATACTACCAAATTATCTTCCCAAACTGCTATTCTGTTTTCACTTTTAGTCCATGATTTGCCAAGAAGTGAAATTGTTATTGTTAAGGAAGTAAAATTACAAACAAAATCCCTTCCCAACTCAGAGAACCTCTCTGTAAAGATAGAAGATAAAGAAAACTGTTTTGTCACTGAGTACTGAATAAGTATTAAACCAAAATGTTATGCACATTATAGGCAATTCAGTGAGACTGCAGAGACCGGAAGAAATTTCACTGTTACAGAGCCAGGGCTATTTGGCACATTACATAACTATCAAAAAAAAAAAAAAAAAAAAAAAAACACCAGAACTAGTCCTCTAGGCAGAGGATTTGGCATTGTCTGTGACACAGTTCATCTCGTGTCCACTTGGTGATTGGTAGGATCATGAGTGTTAGGTAATTGGGTTTATCTATGGGAAAAATCAACTTTTCATATCTTTACTACAAAAGAGAGTTTTGTGTCTTGGAACAAGATACTACAGTTAGGCTTCCAGAAGTGGAACTGAGATAGAAGTGCTATATTTCAAAGAGATGGTTCTTAGGGCATGAGAAAGTTGTTGAGATGCCAGTTTAGCTCATGGAATGATTTCCACACATTTCAAAGAGAAGGAACTGAACGTTTCCTCATGTATATACTCTCAGAAAAGGAAGATGAGCATTTCATTTGAAATTTATACCTTCCCTTACCACCAACCTTGAGTAAACATGTGCCTGTGTGTGTAAAGAAGAGAAGCCTGTTCATATCGCACTGCTCCTGTATACTTTGTACTTTATGAAAAAAAATTCTAAATGCTCCTCTACAGGAAACAAAAACCCAAAATGGACAATTCTATATCCACCCTAAGAGGTACTGTGCAGCCCTGTGGGAACATTTCTGTGAAAATATGTGTTAAGAATTGAAGGCCTTTGTGAACCATCTGGAAAGATAAATACCAAATTCCTAATTACAGCTGTCTCAGAGAAACTTGGAATTGGGATAATTTGGTTAAAATAGTCTGTAGCTTTTTAGACACTTTACATTTTTATGGCAGTAGTTACAGATGTTAGGAACAATTCATTTTACACCGGTCACCATGCTTGTCACACTGCCATCAAAATGAAAAGGAGCATTCCACTTGGAAGATAGTGCTTTAAGCAAAAGCTAGTTTGAACTGTCTTTACTTTTCACTGCATTAAATAACATCACTAATGATTTTGTCCTTTTTGGATCTTCACTATATTAGGCTTTTTTAACTAACCAGATAACTTCTTAAAGATTAATAGCTCTAATATCCAGCTGATAGTACATCTACATTTGCATGGAGTCAGTATTTTATTCCTGCTCAGTCCAACCAATGTTCAAGAATAGAAAACTGGCAACTATAAAGGAGGCTTTATCTGTAATCCCAGGACTCTAGGAGGCTGAGGCAGGATGATCACAAATTTGAGGTGAGCCTGGGAAATTTAGCAAGACCTTGCCTTTTTTTTTAAGTCTGTGGATGTAGCTCAATGTGAAGGCTCTGATTTCAACCCCTAAAAGCACCAAAAATAATTTTTGATGAGTAGGATATATTTGCATGTGAAATCATATGACCTATATATTTATATTCAATTCCATTTTGAAAGATGATCGTAGAATGGCACTATTCAAGCGGCTTGGGGTGCCTAGTGGGTGCGAAGCCAAGAATTCAATCTCCATCACTACAAAAAGAAAATTATTTCTGATTTTTCAAGCTGTGGCTATATATGAGAGCCAGAGGAAGAAATACAGCAGTGTGGTTTATGCAGAGTGGGGTTAGAGGTGAAGAACTGCGGGATCTGTTTACATATCTGTAGGCTACAGAAAATCACTTGAACATCACTGACATTGTCCAACAGGTCCAGCAGTGTTTTCCACACCAAATTCATTATTTTCCCATCTTCTTCTTACTGCCAAATGAGCTCTTAAAGCTTAAGTACTTATACATTACAATCTAAATAAATTATGATTACATTTACTCCTAAGATAAAGTGTGATGCTGTCTTTTAGTGAAATGATTATTTGGCTTAGAATGTCAGACCACAGTAAATCTATAGCTCACATTTATAAAAACGTTGCATTTGTATCTTTAGTATAGCAACACGCATGCTGTTAAATTGTGGTTAAGAACAATTTGTTTAAGAGCCTACAGAGCTTTACAGGAACACTGCAATTGCCTTAAGTGAGAATAGTCATGGTGACTAAAACTAGCTTCAATTTTAATTCAGTATACTGTTTTGTCTATCTGTAAAGATTAATTTCTGTGGATTTTTTTATTGATTATGAATTTTTAGGTACTGTACTCAAAAACTTTTCTGCTAAAATTTTGGCACTTTGTGCTACTTTGATTCAGAATGATTTTAATAGCTAGCAATAAAATCTAATTTTTTATAGCATGACACCTTTCAAATTGACTGTGTACTCCTCACTGTTTTGTGGTACTATTTAAGCATATCTCTGTTTAATCCTATTTACCAGGATGATGATTTAATGATAAGTTTAATGTATTTTGGCAACAGTATACAATATGTATAATAGAGGACCTTGTGCAGGAAGCAACTAGAGTTAAAACAGGAACTTATTAGAAGCAAAGATTTTTAAACCGTTGGATAGGTGTGTACAATTCTAAGTACGTCATCGTCTAAGCCAGAAATCAGTTTATGTTCAAACATTTAAACATACTTCAGCTCAGTATAAGATCAATGCTGCTAAATCAATGACAGGATTAAAACATTATGTTCTGATATCACTCAAGTATTTATATACTGAAATTTCTAGCTCAATATTTTCTCAGCACACATTTTTTATTTAACTATAAACATGAAATAAACATTTCACTCTGTTACAGACTTTTAAGGCATTGCTCAAATTTCACGAGGGTCCCTCAAAAAGATTTAGTGTGCATGTATTTTAAAATAGCTCTAGGATGAAACAAAATAAAGTGAATCCATAAAAGAACATGAAAATCATTCCTGTGCTCAATTCTTTTAACTCATTACTTGTGCTTCCCCTGACTTGCAGGTGCCAGACAGCTTGAAGTGACAACTGATCTTTCCTTTGAGCAGTGGCTGAACATGGAATGCTGTCATTAAATTATTAGCACCCAAATCCTCTGCTTTAAACTCAAAAATGTCAATTAAAAACTTTCACTTCTCCTATAATTCTCCATGCAATGTAGTAAATCAACAGATAAAGGAACAAATGATTTGTTTTCTTATTAATGGGTTGGACAAGCTTCCAAGTGACTCCTGGCACTGATATTTTTAGAATGGTATACTATGAAAGAGCCTGTCTTTTAACCTTTACTAAGTGACATATTTGTAAGTTCATTTTTGAAGTCTTCTCGTCCTTTTCAAACCAAGGTTAATGATGAGCTCGAAGAGACAGAAACAAGGTCTGTCAAATGCAGTTACCTATGAGCTTCTCCACCCTCTTAGTCTGCTTTTATTAGAGAAGAAATAGTACTCAGTTCCCACTAGGCCTTTAAATACAATGTATCATTCCTTTTCGGCACCTAATGCTTTACATAAAACACCAAATGTGATATGGTTGTTAACTCTGCTCTGACATTTGTTTTAGTATTCAACTTAAAATTGGGGTGTTCATTATTTCTAAAGTAGGTATTGCATATGCCTTAAATATTGGAAAATTGATGTTGTCTGTTTAAAAAGTTATTTTGAAATAAAGGTTGAAGTCTATAAAATCAATAAGTAAATAAAATATGAAGTAAATAAAATTATTGTGCTACTTAACAAAGTAAAATCTCTCCTTTCAAAACATTTGGGTGTATTACAAGATCATTTGCGTTGTCAAGAGAAGTTATATTGTTATTTGTCTTACCTTTATAACAACATTGCAATGTATAAAAGATACAATATTAGGAAGAAACTGAACACTATGATTGACGTTTTCTTAGAAGATGGCCATGTGAAGACAGAGGGTAAATACCATGTTACGACAGTGGACTGAAGAGATTCATCTGTAAATCCAGCAGGAAATGTCTGCATAATACCACATGCTAGGAAAACTCAAGGAAGCATTTGTTACCAAATGAGGTCCAAAAAGATTTCCCAAAGTGGAGATAGAGAACTTCACCTCACCACACACACACAGAATAAATTTGCTGAGTCCCATCAAAGAAAAAAGAATTTTTAGTAGGAGACACAGAAAAGGTTCACTTAGCAGAATACAAAGTACACTCTCAGAAAGAATGCAGGTTTTCAGAGTGGGACACATACGGTCTGTAGCTGGATATAACTGTGTGGTTATGA
The DNA here is from genome assembly GCA_004363535.1 of Dasyprocta punctata. Lineage (NCBI taxonomy): Eukaryota > Metazoa > Chordata > Mammalia > Rodentia > Dasyproctidae > Dasyprocta > Dasyprocta punctata. The sequence continues at coordinate 1,046 of RJWM01008568.1, read as the reverse complement.
GAGTGACTTCAAGATATGTGATGGAGGATATGTGTTCCTGCTATCTGTCAGGTTGCCCAACTGGCGGGCTATGCTAGAATGCAAACCATTTGCAAGTATTTAAAGTTGAGATGTGCTGACCACTAATATTGCTGCTTCCTTGAAGATCAGCTCTGTAGGGGAAAGGGCAATTTACTGGGGAAAAGTATAGGCCCAGAGCCTAATTTATACACTTAATATGTGTTTAAGACTTTTAGAAATATATAAGTATATGTGATTTTTAGCATATTACATGTATGGAAAAAGACTTGAAAAACATTTGTATTTTGAAGTTGTAGTTTTTCTTAAAAGTACAACTTTAAAAATTATAATTTACATTGTCTCCTTTCTCCATATTTTTATTTTTCTATCCTACCTTGGATTACTCTACAAGTTTTGGAAGCATCATAGCTGAGCTGATACTTTTGGTCTTGGATTGTTATCCTCTAGAGCTACAGATTAGATTTCTTGTTTTGAACTCCCTAGCAGTGCTGCTTTGCTAAAGCAGCCTTAGGAAATGAATGCATGACCCAACAGTAGCTCCAATTCTTTTAGATCAAGAAAAGATGTTCAAGTGGGAAAAAACAGTCAGCCAACAAAGGTCAATTTAAAAGCACCACCAAGAAGAATTGAGTGGTGAAAACACAGCAAGGGAAATTGAGTAAAACATCACAAAAAGAAATGGCAATAATAATTTTTTTAAAATACCAATGTAGACACCCAAAAATAGGCAGTGGTGATTAATAATTTGTGTATTCAGACCATGGTAAAATAAAGATATATGTGTCTTGAAAATAATAGGATGACCAAAGACAAGCAAGAGTAATGTAAAAAAAAAAAAAAAAAAAAAAAAAAAAAAAAAAAAAAAAAAAAAAAAAAAAAAAAAAAAAAAAAAAAAAAAAAAAAAAAAAAAAAAAAAAAAAAAAAAAAAAAAAAAAAAAAAAAAAAAAAAAAAAAAAAAAAAAAAAAAAAAAAAAAAAAAAAAAAAAAAAAAAAAAAAAAAAAAAAAAAAAAAAAAAGAAAGAAAG
>RJWM01008567.1:0-72106 GCA_004363535.1 Dasyprocta punctata | reverse complement strand
CAGGGGTGCGCGGCCTCCCTGTCTCAGCCTCCCCATCAGTGCCTCTGTGTTTCCGCAGCTCCTCCCAAGCTTCCAGGGCCACGACCTGAGCTCTGAGTTTATAGGAGCGGAAGGACCGTGCGCGCCTGGGTTGCAGCCCTGGGGGGGCTTTTGCCAGGACAGCCTGGGAGACGTCACTGGGGTGGTGGAAAGGTCAGCGTCTACTGTAAGGGACGCGTCGGCAGCGTGGGTCGGTGCGCGCCGTGGGAGGGCAGAGTTTTGTGTGGGGTGAGTGATAATGTATCTTGTACTCTAATACACTGATGATTTGTATTTTTTTAATCATCCCGCGATGATCAAACCCGCATGGCGATTTCTGTGGAATGAAAACATGGCGCTGTGTCCTCGGCCTCCTTGTGAACCGGGTCTGGCACCGTGCGAGTCCTGGCTCTTCCCCCAAATCAACGTGACTGCCGAAGTGAAGAATTTTAATTGATTAAGGAGGGACACGACAGCACAACTAAAGACCCTCAGGAAAGAGGACGACGCCAGAGCTGCTGCGGAAAGTGGCGAGAGTGACGGAATGCGTGTGTTCAAACTGAGGGGCAGGACTTTGGCGGGGATTCACAGCAAAATGTCCTTGCCTGTATTAATTTTTTGAAAATGTAAACATTCATAGTAGTTTCTTTTATCAGATCTTGTGTTAGGATTAATGATATCCTATTACAAAAAGAACTGGGCAGACAACCTTCCCCTCCTTTCTTTGTTCTTCCTCTTCACCCTTTTTGTTTCTTCTAAAAGCTATGATTTCTATTCTCATAACTTGCTTTTTCTCACAGGGTTTTTATGATACTCTTTAAGAGAGTTCCCCCCGCCTTCTTTGTCTTTTTATTTTGAGACAGGGTTTCACTATGCAGTTCAGGCTGGCCTCAGACTCAATTTGTTGCCCAGGCTGGCCTCAAACTCACAGAGATCCTCCTGTCTCAGCCTCCCAGGCACTGGGATTACAGGCTCCACTCCTGTGCTGTTTTGGAATGAACATCAAAGATGAGATCCCTGGAGAAAACACAGCAACAGACTCACACATTTCCATCTCGAACAGGCATTGAGGTGTTAGCTTCTCTCATTAGGGCCATTTATTTTGACTTTTGCACACATAAAATTTGACTTGCTTAAATTTTCAAAGAACAAAATATAAACTTGCAGCAGAACCTTGCCCTGCTGAGCCCACCTGACAGCCTCTAGTTGGTTCTCAGTCTTCCATGAGTTGAGGGGGTTGGGTTTGCTTCCCCAGATTCCCTTTTCTTTCTCTTTCATCACACAAGAGCATAATAACCTGTGACAAGTATCACATTCTTTTTTTGTGTTAGTGTGACAGGCTCTCACTACCTACCCCAGGCTGACCTCAAACTCACCGTGCTCCTCCTGCCTCAGCCTCCCAACACTGGGGAGTGCACGGGTATGCACCATCACGCCCAGCTTAAAATCATCACACTGCAGGGCCTCCAGGTTGGCTGAGAGAAGGTAGGATGGACAGCCTTGGGGACCAAGCCCCTAAAGACTGCCCTGGCTCTCCAGTGGGAATGAAAGGAAGTCCCTTTCACCTCCAGGGCCTTGCAGATTCGTCCAGTGACAAGATCACCTGTGTCTTCCAGCCGTGCCTTCGGGCGCTGCCAGGTGTCCCCGTCAGAGGGAAGAAGCCGACCTGCTGTCTCTGGCTGTCACACTGGATTGGGCTGACATGTGAGCTTCCGGATCACAGATGATGCTGGGGCCTCAGTTTCCCTGGTAGAATATGTGTTTCCTTTGGAAGAGCTGCTTCCTGCTCCCCTGTAGAGACGGAGGTAGGTGAGATCCTCCTCCCCAGGTAGGGCGGGCCTTGGCAGCTACAAACTCCTCGCCACCTACAATGCAGGTCGAGGATTTTATCGTGTCGTCTTTTCACGCTCTGTGCTGCAGACAGCAGCAGTCGGATGCTGAAAGAACACCACCGACAGTTGCGAAAGCAACACAATTTGCCTAAACCGGCGCTTCCCAGCAGCGCTGCTGGCTGCGGAGCAGCACTGCCTTCAAGGGATTCTGGTTTCATTGCCAAGTGATGTTGCATGCAGATTACCAAACTTTAAGTACTGCTTTGTTCACCATTTAAATGTAGCTCGAGACCACTGAGTGTTCAAAATGAAGCACAGAGCTGCGGTCTTTCTTCCCAAGAGAGCTGCCTCAGATGCTAATTTAGATTTATGGAGAAAGACAATGGTCTGTGGCCAGGGACACAGAGCGGCCAGGAGCCTGTGTGTGGGGCCACCTCTCCTGGTCCATGCCTTGCAGTTGGGATCGGGTTTCCTTTTCCTCCTTCAATTCCTGGAGTTTTATTTCTGCTTACAAGTTTGGACAATTAACTCACAGGTCAGCTCTTCCCCCAAGGGAAGGAAACCCTGGAATTCAGAATTGACCTTTGCTTCTGAACCTAGGTGTGGAGTGGTTTCCTCCTCCCTTGCACGCAGGGCGGAGGGAGCCGGCAGCCCCTGTGCCTTTGTGCCTGGCCTGGGGGACTCACAGACGGAGACCCTTGGGGGCAGACTCGAGACAGGGTTTGATTGTGAGGCGTCACAGAGGTCCTGTGCATGGTGGACACGCGACTCGTCAAGCCCAGCTTGCTCTTGCCGGTGCGCTTCTTAGATTTTCTTCTGTCTCTCTCTGCCCCTTTGCCTCCCTCAGTAGCACTGCGGTAAACACGCTCAGGTTTCCATACCACAGCCTACGGACTGGGGGCAATGGGTGTCATGGGATCAAAACAGTCTGTGGTCCTCCAGAAACTGAAGTGAGCCAGGCACAGGAGGCTGAGGCAGGAGGGTTGTGAGAGTTCAAGGCCAGCCTGGGCTACGTAGTGAGTTCAAAGCCAGCCTGAGCTACATAGCAAGACCCTGTCTCAAAAACAAACAAACAAACAAAAAACAGTCAGTCAACCAAATAAAAGCTGCAGTGAGACGATTGCACTGTCTGCAATCCTGGTGCTCCCGGAGACGACGATACACTCGGGTTGAAATGTAATTGTCCTAGTGAGAAGATTTCAGACCCTCTGTCCTAGAGAACAGAGAGATGCCATGACTGCAGGAGCGGGCTCCTTAGGAAGGGGTGCACCTGTCCTTTTCTCCTTCACCCTTCCTGGTCCTTCTGCTGTCACCCGTGGGTGGCACAGCTGGAAGCCCCTGCCAGGTGCGGCGCTGTCAGTCTTAGGCTTCAGCCCTGGACCCCGAGCCAGTGCATTCTGTGACTGTGGCCAACCTGTCTCAAGTGTGTTAGAGTAACACCCCAGAGGATGGAAATAGCAGGGCCCGGGCGGGAGCTCGGCCGCCAGCCTCCCCAGCGCTCCCAGCACGGGGCCAGGGCGTGTGTGCGTGCGCACTGTTATTCCGGGCTCCCTGATCGCAGCCTCGCTGTGCGGCCGCCAGGTCTTCCCCGCCCCCTGTGGTTGTGTAGTTTTCCTCCTCTGCTCAGGCACAGGTTCCTGGTCATGCAGCTACACGGGACGACACCTCACACTTCCTCGTCGGTGTCTGGCGGGAGACCAGCGAGGCAGCCTTCTTTAAACGTCCCGGTCCGGGAGATTTGCTGAGCTCCTGGTGCAAGTCCCCGGACCGTGGCGGCTTCCGCGCTACAGTGCCAGGCCGCTGTGTGTGCAGTCGGGAGGGGACGCGGCCGGCTGGCCTTGCCGGGGGGGTCTGGGGTGGTCCTAGCACGGCGCCGGAGGGACACCCTCACGCGTGCGGGTGCCCCTTGTTACGGCCACTGTGGTCACGGGCGGGCTTTCTCCCTCTTCCTCTTCCTCACGTGTGTTGTCTGTATGCACGCAGTCAGCGATTTACTGGGAAACTCAAGAAAGAAGAGTTTTGATTGTAGCGTTTACCAGTTTCCATGAAAATATCCATCCACCGGGTGATTTCAAGCCGCCGATGGTTTCACACTTGGTTTGCAAAATTCCTGAATAGGAGAACAGCCCGCCGTGGAAGCTGGTAGAAAACTTATGTAGTGCAACTGCTAGAAGACTGGGTTTCCAGGAACGCCTCCATCCTCCCAGGACTTACTTCATTCATCAACATTGGAAAGCTGGCTGTGGTTTCTAGTTCTTTCCTTCTGAGTAATAACCTATGAATGTTTTCTGTATCTGCCTCCCAATGCTTTCTTCCTGTACTTGATTAACATCATTTTTCAATGTCCAAAAATATTTCAGAACAAAATCTTGCAATACGAAATGCATCTGAAATTTCCTAGAAAGCCTTCTGAATTTAGGTTGGTTCTTAGAGCTTATGTTAGGACTTTTAAATGTAGAATTCAGCTCATTTTTTTTTTTCTGGCTTCTTTTCTTTTGGTGCTGGGACAGACCCAGGACCTGCGCGTGCCAAGTGCAGGCTCTACAGCGAGCTGTACTCCCAGCGCTGCTGCTTCGGCTCTTTAGTTCCCCAGCCACGTAACTTTGGGACAAAGCCCAAGTCATGGGTGACATGGACCCCTCAAGTGGAAGGCACGTTCTTGCTGTCTCAGGAATCACTACTGCTCTAATTCCATAGCTGCCCATGCTGGGAGCCATGGATAGACAGAGAAATGGGATTTTTATTGTCAAGAAATTGGATGAAGGAAGAGATCCTAAGGTTAGGATGGTTTGGAAAGAAACAGAGACCAGAGGGACGAGAGGTCTGGATAGACAGAGAGGCACGGAGGAGATTCGTAGGCAGAGAACATGGGTAATAAAGTGACGGGCAGGGGAACAGAATCAGGAGTATTCCTTGTCTACCATATGCCAAACCCCATGCTTGATGCTACAGCTCTGAAAAATAGGACAGTTCCTATAATCAGAGGCTCTGGGGTCAAGTGAGGGAAGGAAGAAGACATACATGCCCAGGGTCTTCTGCTAGAAGCATTGGCTTGGGAAAAGTACAAGTTAAACTTTGTCGGGTAGGTTGAGGTGCTTACACAGAAGGCTGCTGCCTTGGTAACAGTCGAGTACAGACAGCGTCACTGTGGAAATGTGGCAGAAATTGAATGGTACTTTGCAATGATCAGTTTAGTTGACCTTTGTGGAATAGATTAGGATTGAGAATGGAAGAGATAAGAGAATGTTAAAATAATTGAGGAACAAAGAGAACCTGAATTGCAATGGGTAACACTCGGTCCCTGATTGTCCAAGAAGAACTGGAGGTTGAGCACAAGGCTTGTGTTATGGCTTCTATCCAGGGGTCCCCCCAAAGCCTCATGCAGTCACAGGTGGGGCTTTTGCAGGGGTGGCTGACTCTAGAGTGTGTGACTGATTCATGCTGCAATGCTAGGATTAAGGGTGCTGGGATTAAGGTGGGTGATTACTAATTACTCCACTGATTGGTTTGGCACCGCTCCAATCCCCAGAGACTGTACACAGTGTAAGGGGCAGAAAGAGGTTCACCTGATCTCTTGCTCACTTTGCTACCTTCTGCCCATCATGAACTATTTTTCTTCTGCGAGGCCCTGCTCCCACCTTACCTTGGAGCCAGACAACAATGGACTGAAACCTCCGCACACTGCAGGCAGATGAACCTTTCCCACTTTAACTTTCTTTGGTTGCCGGGTGTTTGGTCCCAGCACCACGAGAGAAGTGACTGAGATAGGTTGGCAAACCCTTCTGCAGAGGGCCGGAGAGTAAATGCTCAGAACTTCACGGGCCGGGCCCTGTTGGCGGCAGATTCCCTGTCTCGCTCCCCAGCAGACGCAGCCCCTGGCGTCACAGTGCGGTCAGCAGCGCTGAGCTCGTGAAGTGGCCACGGGCATCCACCTGCAGCAGCAGTTGTCGGGCGCCTACTGCCGAGTGCAGAGAAAAAGAGACGCTGTCTTCTCCGGGGGAGGAGACTCAGCATTCTGGTTTTCCCATTTGAAGTGATGAGGGGGGCACTGCAGGGGAAACATCCTGAAGGCTCTGAGAAGTTCACATTGGCTTTTGGATGAGTGCGGCTGCATAGATTCAGACTTCGGTGCCATCATAGTCTGCATAGGTCACAGATGCAGCTTTCGGGTCAAACCAGGGACACAGAAGCCAGTAGTGAGCTGAGGCGGGCAGCCGGTCAGACCGGCGGTGAAGGAGCTCAGGAGACAGCAGTGAGGGGCAGTGCAGGCTGTGCAGGAGCTCGGTGCTGCTCTTGGAGCCCCAGCCTGGGACAGGAACGGTCCCCAGGGAGCCAGGGCTCTGTCCCAACCACTTTGCAATGAAATATTTCTCTTCTTTTCATCCAGAGGCAAAAAGCTTGCCCCCTACCCCACGCCTTCCCACTGAAGGAGGGCTGGCCTTGTGACTTGTCCTGGTCCATAGGACATGTGACTGTGACACCGTGGCCACTGTAGGTCAGAGGCCCGCAGCTCCTGCCTGGCCCTTGTGAAAACTCCAAGCCTCCTTGCTGGGAAGAAGCCTCATCTAGGCTGCTTAAGACTACAGTCCCTTGGCAGGCACCCACCCAGTCGCCAGCGCCCACTGCCACCCCAATGAAGCCATCTCAAACCATCTACCTCCAAAGGGGACATCGGAGACTGCTCCCAAGCAGGGAAAGGAAGGGAGAGAAATACCCTGGCTTTCTCTGTCCCTATCCCCAGCCTTCCTTGGTGCCTTCAGCAGGGGCCTCCATGTGGCCAAACTCAACAGAGCCAGCAGGTAGAGGCCCCAGGAGCACAGCCAGAAGGAGAAGAAGACCGGGAAACAGCCGGTCACACCTGGGGAGCGGGAGCGGGAAGCGGAGGAGCCAGAGGCTGAGCCCTGGGGTGACCACGGGGAAGGCACGCGTGGAGAAGCGGAGCCAGCGCATCCAGAGGTCGGAGAGGCCACCGCGCAGTGTGGGCCTGAAACAAAACGGAGCGCGTTCCGGAGAAGAAGAGGGCTGATCAGGGGTGTAAAATCACGCACAGACCTCCAGACGGTGCCTGGCGGGCCAGACCACTTGACGGTGAGATGCGGCTGACTGCCACTCACGGGTGGCAAAGATTGAGGAGCAGTTCCTTCCCGGACCGAGGCCTTCTGAATACCTCGGAAGGGTGGAACTGTTTCAGGGGATTCCCTGTGAAAATTGGCAGTGGGATCTATTTTGACTTCTAGTGTGTCCAAAAATTCTGTATTTTTAGATGTCACATTGATATAATTTTTTCCCCCCAAGGCAATCCATTCCCAAAAAAACCCCCTAGAGATCCATAAAAATGTTTCACTTGTTTTAAAAATGTGTCCATTAAGTGGTGACGTAATCAGTTTTTCCTTTTTTTTTTTTTTTTTTGTTGGTACCGGAGATCAAACTCACAACTTTGAGCCTGCCAGACAGGCGCTTAAGCCACTGAGCCAAACTCCCAGCCCTATTTTTTTCTGAGGCAGGGTCGCACTATGTAGCTCAGGCTGGCCTTGCTCACGTTATAGACTAAGCCGGCCTCGAACTCACAATGCTCCACCTACCTCAGCCTCCTGAGTGCTGGGATTAAAGGTGTGTGCCACCACGCCAGGCTCAGTTTCCCTTTTATAGCTGCCACTTTGAGTCTTTTAGAGGATGTGGCCGGGCTGAGCAAAGCAGTTATTTGATAAAGATGATGACATTCACGATATGGCCACTCAGTGGAGTATCTCTCTACCCCTGGTGTTGATTTCGATTGTGATAGCACAAGATATATTTTTTATTCTTAAGCATCTTTGAAGTTTAATTTACATCCATGGTGGACCTTTAATAAAGAGGGAAAACAAAATGAACGCTAAAGTTAAATACAAGTTAAGGGTGTAAAAACGATAATAATTCTGCTAATTGGCATTGGGTCGTCCTCCACAGTATTTTTTAAGTTTTGTTGCTGGATGGTGATTTTAATGCAGCACACAAAATCTTAAGGAAAGATAACCTCTACCCATAGTGTGATATCTTTAGTGAAATGCTGCCTGGAAATGTTTTGTATATCTTATTAAAAATGTAAATACTGAGTAATTTCTCACCCATACACCATCGTGAAAAGTCTAACCTAAACTGATGCTAGGATGGAGGTCAGTGGTTGGGGGACCAGGGATGGGGAGGGGTGAAAGCAAAGGGATGCCAGGGTGATGAGACTGTGGTGTTTCCACTGTGGATGATGACATTGCTAAATTCGGGGAGCACTCAACTTAAAATGCATGTGTTGTACCAAATGTAACTGAATGCAACTGATCACAACACAGACCACAAATGTGTCCATTTCATTTATTTTACTTTATTTCATTTCATTTCTATTTTGTTTAATTTTTGAGACAGGGTTTCACTATGCAGTGCAGGCTAGCCTTGAACTCACTTTGTAGCTCAGGCTTGACTTGAACTCATGGTGATCCTCCTGCCTCAGTCTCCCAGGTGCCACGATTACAGGCAATGCACCGCCACATTCAGCACCCTTTCATTCAAAAACTCAATTTATTTTTGAAAATATTCAGTTCAACAATTCCAAATATGTGGTCACAGATGCAGATTTTTTTTCAAACAGATTTTTTTGTTGTTGTTGTTTTGAGACAGGATCCCACTATACAGTTCAGGCTGGTCTCGAACTCGCAACGATCCTCCTGCTTCAGTCTCTTAAGTGCTGGGATTATAGGCGCGAGTCACCACACCTGGCTACAGATGCAGATTTTTGTCAAGAAGTCCCAGACCTAGAGGGAGCCCGCCAGGTGCCCAGGGACCGAGGTCTCAGGAGGGGTCACCCGGGTCTTGCGGGGAGCAGCCCTGCCCTTGTTCCTAGGAGCCAGCGCCCCTGTTGCCCACCTGGTGACAATGTCTCCTTGGGCCCTCAACCAGCTCTGGGGAAATGCGTTGTCATTACATTTTATTTGTTGCTAAATGAAACTTGAGATTTCTTGTTTTTCATGCTGGTCTGACTTCCTGGGCTCCTGGAGTGTGAGGGCTGAGACTTGTCTCTTCTCCAGGAGTCTGGGCCACGCCCTCCCGAGGGGGCTGCCCTGTCCCGAAGCAGTGGCTGGCGAAGCGCAGGTCAGCACCCTGCCCCGCTCTGCTCTCTGCACCTTTAACCTCCTGTTCCTGCTCCCCTCATCTCCTGCGCCCCCTTCCCCACCAACTCTGAGGCTCCCTCTGTGGTTGTTTTAACCTGTGGGTGGCTTCTCCTTCGAATTTCAGGAATTATTATTTTTTTCTTCAGGCCCCAGTTATGTCTTTATCAAACCTGCCTAGGAATTATGACATTGTCTGTATTTCTTTAAAAAATGTAACGACATTCTTTAAATTTTAAGCATAGATAACAAACATCACCGAAATGGCAGAAATGCAGCTTTGCTGACTGTCCCAACTCAGACACCCAGAACAGCGTTTGCCACAGACTAGGAGATCTACAGATACTTGTTTTTAAATTCAACATTTACAGCATGTGAAGGCCGGAGTCTGTGGCTTTTTGCTCTGCGGACTCTGGCTAAGAGTGGCTTGGTTCCTTCGGGGATACGTTTTTCCTTTCTCACTGTCAGCTCACGGTTCTGAGCATTTTACTTGGACAGCATCCCATTGGGTGTGTAGGGTGCTTTCCTCTGGGGGCGGGCGGTTCTACACTGGCGCTTTCCAGATGCCCTGCGGGCACTAATGGCTGTGGGCCTTTTTAAGCTAAATCCTCAGGTTGGAATTTTTACAGTTTACCCAGCTGGAGTGAATTTTGGCCCCAAATCTGCAGGAAGATTTATTGAGGATTAAGAATTCTCACAGGAGAGAAGACTAAAACGGGATTTCTTACCAATTCTTCTGAAGGCAGAAATGGAGGTCTAAGAAAGTCGGGGGTCATAAAATGGGAGAGGAAGCAGCCGGGCTGAGCACCCGTCTTCAGGGGCCGGCGCAGCTCCCTCTGTGAAGCGCCTCCCGGTGACCTGGGCTGGGCTCGCGGTGCGCACTCGCTGCGGGTGAGGGAGTGAGCGCTGGCGGGAACCGGTGAGAAGCGGGGCTGGGTCAGAAGTGAAGGCCCAGGGCTGGCGGTGGCCCGGGGTTGCTGAGGTCCGCGGGGCAGGCTGTCAGGTGGGGAATGAAGGTCAGGACGGGCAAGACAAACTGGATCCACCTGGTGCCTCTGTGGCCCCCTTTGCCTCCAGCACCCTGGTCTTCTAAACCTTCTCCAGGGTGCTGCTAATGTCCCCTGTGGTCAGGGCTTCCCGCAGGGAAGAGGATTCTGGGAAATGTCGCTCAGCTTATCTAAGTGACGTGAGGGACGCACCGCCACCAAAGGAGGGGAAGGACGGCAGCCTGCACAGAGCTGTCGTGGCCGTCGCCCTGTCGGCCGGGAGCCGCTGTGACACTCAGCTCAGGGGCTCTTCATCAGGGCCTGCCTGGCCTCCTTCCTGCCCAGGGCACCGCGGAGGCGGGAGGTCGAATGCGTATCAGCTGTCTTAGGATGCCGGTTTCCAACCAAAACTGTACACTAGCGCCCATTCACAATTCCCCCAGCTCTACCAGGGTCCTAGTTAAACTGCGTAGCTCCTGCAATCAGGGAAGCTGTGTAGTTTGCAGCAGGGACCTGGCGGGGGAGGCTTGCCATGGCCCGGGGAGTTCATGCAAGCTTACACTACTGTGCGGGCGACCGAGCCCTTGGCAAGTTCACACGACCCCCTGCTTGGTGGATAAGGTCACTGGGCAGCCCGCGTGCCCCTGCAAGAGTGGCATCCTCACAGCTGCCCCGCGCTCGTCACAAAGGCTCTTAGAGAGCTGGGGCTTTAGCTCAAGGCCGGCGGAGTTTGTTTCAGGAACAGGTGTTAATGCAGCGTGGGGTGCACTTTGCAGGAATGGGCCTCCCCCTGTTGTGTGGGGTGACAGGGCCATTTGGTCCAGAACAGGACAGCAACATGGTGTGAACCCCACAGTCTATCATTTTCAGCACCACTGGGCAAGGTTCACTGTTTTTAATAGCAATAATTATGGTTGCTACAATTGTCACATACTTGTTACACACATTAACAGAGTTGATATACACTTACTGCAATTGTTACACGTTGCAGCTATTACTACCACTGTCATTCCTCTTGCTCTTTCTCTTTTTTTGGATATGACTTGCTAATATTTTATTTAAGAGTTTTGCATCTATATTCACAAGTCAGGGCCAGGGATATAATTCAACGGCACAGGACCTGCCTGGCAAGCGTGAGGTCTTGTGTTCAATTTGTGGTATCCAAAAAAAAAAAAAAAAAAAAAAAAAAAAAAAAAAAAAGAAAAAAAGAAAAAAAGTCAGATTTGCCAATGCAGAGATTTCAAGCTAGCAGTAGGCACAGATGTATTGTACTTAGCCTACATCATATTTAAAAGTGTTTTGAATGAGTTGTCAATGTTCAAAAACCAGGGCATCCAGTATGATATAAAAAGTTCGTGATTTGGGACTTTTCTTAAAACACTGAGAGACTGTTGACCTTGATTCTACCCCTTTTAATAGAGATTTCCTGTGGCATGTCTCTTACTGATGTATTTATTTGTACTAGCACAGGCACACAGTGCCTCACGTGTGCCTTCTCTGCACGGAGCTGGTGCGTGGACGGGACGCGTCTTCACTCTTTTCCTCCTCCCCTGCTCGCCTTACTCCCCCTCCACCTCGTGGTGGTCCCTCTCCCATGTTTACTGCTTGCAAAGCACTCCCCAAACATTTCTCCATTTCCTGTTCACAACAGCCCTGCCAGGGAAAATGTCACTATTTCTCCTTCACAGACAAGGAAATGGGAACCGGGGGGATGAGCGGAGGGCCTGAGCTCTGGCCGTGGATGTCAGGCTGTTGTTTACTCCTCTGTGTCTGTGTCTTCCTATTTCTAGACAGAGCTGATTATTCCTACTTCTGACATCACTCATTTAGAGGATGTAAACCTGTTCCCTAGAAGGAACTGTGGAAAACCTTCCCAAATTTACTCAATATTAGCTGCATGAACAGCGACCATGTGATAATGACTTCCTGGATAAATGAATGAATTCGTATCCTTTTTTCATCCTTTTTGAAAGCAATCATACATGTGAGGTCTCAGGATCCGTTTTCGAGGTAAATCATACATTCTCGAGCAACTGATTAGATATGGGAACATTTTGACTTCTGAAAATGGCCAGTCCACAGCAAAGGGCAGAGGACATTTCCTTTTGCCTATGCCAACTGAATAAAAAATGATTCGTCATGCACTGATAATTACAGCACAAGAGAAATGTGGCTATTTTTAAAGCACTATTTTTCTCTCTGAGACCCAAAGCTTCCCAGCCTCTTATAAAAATCCATTCACCTGATATTAAAAGGTCCATGTGCTGCCCTGAACCTCAATCTCTGACCCAAAACATAATGGCAAGTTCCAAGAAAATCACACAGCCGCTGCCGCAGTGGAAGCCTTTGTTGTTTGGATTCAGCCTTGCACGCAGTCGTCTCTGAATAGAGAGGCAGGTGCTGCTTGATAAAAAAAAAAAAAAAATTGGTCCCCATGGTAAAAGGGAACAGCAGTCGGAGCCCATCTGCATGTCTTGATTTTGTGAAGGAAATGTTAGATAAGTTTGGAATCTTGGACTAGCCTCCTGAGGCTCAAAGCCCACTCCTTCCAACAGTGACCAATTCCAATACTTGAAGCTGTGTTTCGTTATTAATTCGTACAACTTGTCGAGAGGCAGGCCTCCCGGGAAACACAAAACAGCGACAAGGAGAAAAATCAGGGGGTATTTCAACTGACGCACTGGATGTGGAATTAGAGCCTGTGCTTGAATATTCCCATTTCTTATTATTTAGATTCTCCAGAGTTGCTCTTTGCAGATACAGCGAATTCATTGACAGGATTAAAAAAATGTGGCTCTGGATTTGAGATGAAAGTGTCGCTGCCTGCATATCAATGCCAGCCACAAATCAGCACTGGCAATTGTTCCGTCATTAGCAGAGCCTGCGACCAGGAGCGGCCCTAATAGCCAGCCTTCTGGCGCTCTTCTCGGATTTGTTTGACTTGATTGCATCCCGTTACATTGACAATCTGTTTTGCGTTATCAGTGCAGAGACCGGCAGACTTTTAAATTCACATTTAGAAAATTTGAGAGTGGTTTTCAAAATTCAAACACTCCCTCGAAGAGTAATATATCAGCCGCATTGATTTCTACTGCCAATAAATAATATTTAGCAACTGCAAACAAACAACAGAATCCATTTAATTTTGGGAATCCTAGAAAATGAGATCTGGATTGTTCAGATGTTTTCTGTGACTGTGTGCATGGAATGGGCTCTGTGCTAGAGTTCTCTGAAATAACTAGGCTATTTTTTTTTTTTTTTTTGTCTTTTTTGAGACGGGGTCTCACTGTGCAGTTCAGACTGATCTTGAGCTCACTTTGTAGCCCAGGCTGGTGTGGAACTTGCAGCGATCCTCCTGCCTCAGCCTCCCAAGTGCTGGGATTACAAGCGTGCACCATCACTTCCAGCAATTAGGCCTTTCTTTCTTTCTTTCTTTCTTTCTTTCTTTCATTCTTTCTTTTTGGTACTGGGGATCGAACTCACTACCTCGCACCTGCCAGGCAGGCACTTAAGCCACTGAACTAAATCCCTGGCAACTAGGCTATTCTGAGTGCGCCTCCCTACACTCAAATCAATAAAAGGAGAAGAATTAATAATTCCCAGGGCTTTGGTCTTCGGACACAAAAGGGGCTGTGCCAATGCAGAGACCTAGTAAAGCTGTTGTTTCCCAGTGTTATCATTCAGCTCAGACACAAGGAGCAGCGAGTTGCACGCACCGTAAAAATAATGATGAGGAGGAATTCTTGCCTAATGAGTTATTTATCACATGCCGCCCATGCACTGACTGCTCTGCTTTCACTCCTGCTTTGAATTCTCGGAACAACACTATTATTATCTCTGTTTTACATACGAGGAAGCCATGGTTAGAAAGGCTAGGTCATGCGTCCAAGGGGACACATCTCAGCGTCACCAACAGCTTCACACCCTGGCTGATCCATCCCTCAAGCCCATCCTCCTCACCACAATGTAATGTGAAGGTCGTGGTCAAGGTCGTATTTCCCTAAGCCACCCATCATGATCTATTTTCCAAACTATGCACACTCTACATTGATGCTTCTCACTGGTCATTTCTTGGAATAGTGAGAAAATTCTAATGTGAGAATTCCCTGTGGATTCCTTTAACTCACACACATTTTTTTTTTTCCTAGAAAGAAAAAGCTTAACAATTTTGGGTTTTCAACAGGGTTTTGAGGGTTTAAAAGGGTTTTCACTCTCATATGGGTCCCATGGAATCAAGAAAATGATGCTTTTTTTCTCTAGAATTTTGATTTGAATGTCATAGTAACTGGAGAAATAGCAGAGAAATTAACTGAGCTACTCATAATTTCTTGTTTGGTTCAACATCTATAAGTACACAGGACATTCAGGGCTTATTCTCATTGGTAAGGGATGAGATGAATTAGACCTCGGAGTCATCCTTAAGGCACTGGCAGGGGGAGACAGAGATGGCTTCACTACTATTTAGAGCACTGTGGTAGTAACAAGGTAGGAACAGAATTATGACTTTAAAATTCATAACAGGAAAAAGAAATTATTTTATGTTGTAAATAAAATTTCAACTCAAGAATACTTTAATTCACAGACTAAATTCTACAGATGAAGTTTGTAAAAATGAAATATACAGGATTCCAGAGTCAATGATGGATCATTTCTGATGAGGAACTGGGCTACCATGGACATGTTGTTGTTATTATTATTATTATTATTATTATTATTTGAGATGGGGTTTCACTACGTGGCCCAGGCTGGCCTCAAACTCACAACAATCCCCCTGCCTTAGCCTCCTGAGTGCTGGGATTATAGGCTTGTGCCACTATGCTCCACACCATGGACATGTTACAAAATCTCCAGAAGCTCCAATTCTCCCATTGTAAAATGTGGATAGTAATACCCACTCCCAAGACTTGAGAATAAAGTAAGAAAGCGTTTATAAAATGTCTCCAGCATACAGCAGCATGTGTTGGCTTTACCCAACCTCCTTTTACAAGCCCTAGCTTTCTTCCATCAGAAGAAAGAATTGGAGACATGCGCCTCAGTAATAACAGTTATAAAACACAGCACACTTTGGGGCCATCTCTACAGGGGATAAGTGCGGCCTGTTGTCTGTTTTACGCTAGGTAAAATATAGCTGGTTAACCCTGACTTTAATGAGGGAAAGAGTCGCTGGCACTGCAGCGGGGTGTTCTCTGTGTGTCCCTGACTACACAGGAAACACAGGTCTCCACATTTCTGTGAAAGGCACTCAGGGGCTCGGCTTTATTGTTGCCCTATTCTTTGCCACAAACGCATGCCAATCGTTAGAGACTCGCCCTTTACAGAGCCTGAGCTGGGCTCTTTTACATACAACTTCCGGTTCTTCTAGTAACTTATGAAAAGATGACGTGCAAATGCAAGCCTTGCAGAACGACAGTCTGAAAGAGAGCGACACACCGTCTGCTTC
Source organism: Dasyprocta punctata (assembly GCA_004363535.1). Classification (NCBI taxonomy): domain Eukaryota; kingdom Metazoa; phylum Chordata; class Mammalia; order Rodentia; family Dasyproctidae; genus Dasyprocta; species Dasyprocta punctata. Next base: position 56,694 of record RJWM01008567.1, on the reverse strand, counting down.
TCTCCGCTCGGCGTCCGCGCCTGCCTGCGGTCAGAGGCTCCCCCTCCCCCTGCTCCCCCACCCACATCTTCCACCAGAGTCTCCTCCGTATATATCCCACCCTCCCCGTAGATATCTTCATCAGGACATCCTGTCTCAGCATCTGCTCCTGGGTAGTAAACCCAGGTTACCCCAGTTGATATCAAATGTGTTCCAACATACCAGGTGCTCAGACGGGGCCTGGGGTAGGCAAAGGGAAACACAGCCCTGGAGGAAGGATTGTCCCTGAAGCAGCGTGGCGGCCCCGTGGCAGCGTGTGTCACCGGTGGTGACATGCAGAGGCTCCCGATGGAGAACACACTTGTGGATGTGGCGGTCAGGGACTTGAAAGAGCCTGGAGAGGGCACGAGACAGCGGACGACAGCTGAAGGACAGCTGATGGCGGCTGGTGGGTTGACGCTCTGCGGTGGGATGACAATCCCAGTGAGGGAACAGATGAGCTCTCTTTGGGAGTTTACAAAGTGGCTCTTGTCTGCGGTGGAGGAGTGAACAGCTGGGAAACAGACTCAGGACTCAGTAAGGAGAGTTCCAGAGCTCCTGAGGTATTTAGATGTCCAGCCAAGGCAAGACTGTCATGGGCCATGGTTGGAAAGATGCAAGATCTTGAAACATGAGACAGAGACAGTTGGAAAGATTGTCCTCAGAGGACTTTGGCGCTGGGGACATCTCTGAACGTTCACAGTTTATAGGGGCCTTTGTTCCTTCATAAAGAGTTACCATTCCCCGAGTGTGGGTGGTAAAGCTGGTAGGTTTCAGGGATTTGCCACTTTGGTGAGGTTCTCAGGGCCTAGCGGGAGCGACACGGGAGAACGTTACCCCTTGGGTTCTTACACCATGAAGGAAGCCCAGTTCCTGGCAGGTCTCCCTGGGTTCTGGAGGCGATGCCCTCTAGAGTTGGGGGTGTTACTCTAGCCCACATTCCTGGTTACACAGAAGACGGTCGGCATCCAAAGGATACCAGAGCTGGAAAGGACCCTGCGGCAGGTCTAGGATAACACTGGGGTCTAGGCTCGTATGTACTGATCCATTGGGTCCTTTGGTTTTGGAGGTGTTAGTGGTCAGTTTATTGTGACCTCCAGGGGTCAAGGCTCATATGTACTGATCCATTGGGTCCTTTGGTTTTGGAGGTGTTAGTGGTCAGTTTATTGTGACCTCCAGGGGTCTAGGCTCGTATGTACTGATCCATTGGGTCCTTTGGTTTTGGAGGTGTTAGTGGTCAGTTTATTGTGACCTCCAGGGGTCAAGGCTCGTATGTACTGATCCATTGGGTCCTTTGGTTTTGGAGGTGTTAGTGGTCAGTTTATTGTGACCTCCAGGGGTCAAGGCTCGTATGTACTGATCCATTGGGTCCTTTGGTTTTGGCAGTGTTAGTGGTCAGTTCATGGTGACCTCCAGGGAGGCTGCTGGGACTCTGGGGCAAGACCACGCCATTGGCAGCGGAGAGTTCGACGCTCCTTGAAAAGCAGCCCTGGGAGCGGAACTGGATCCTAGAGGTGCAGCTCCTGACCACGCGGTGCCGGCCGAGCTGCCCGTGATCTGCCAGCTTCCTTTGGAATGGCCGGGTCATAAAACAGCGCAGGCCGAGCAGCAGTCTATCGTTAGACGGAAGAGCACATCCAGAAGTGTCACACATCACACCGTATCAGCTGCGTGAGCAGGTGGCCCACACCCCACATCACCTGCCACAGGCGTGCCGGTGGTGGTCCCAGAGACTGCTTCGCTCTGCCAGTGTCTCCACCCCGCTGAAGGAGAGGGAGAAGCTGATTGGGTCTATAGATGGACTGGCCAGGGTGTGGAAACGAAAGGGACTGTACATAAGTAACTACAGCTGGGGCAAGGGATATAGCTCAGTGGCTGTCTTAGTTACTTTTCTCTCATTGCTGGGACAAAATACCCAACAACCAAAAGGAGGGAAGGAAAGGTTTATTTAGCTGTTTGTGGAGGTTTCTGTCCATAATCAGCCAGCTCCAAGGCAGGGTGGCGTGGCAACAGTTCAAGTCAGCAACAAGCAAAAGCAGCCAGAGCAAAAGTGGGGGAGAACAAGCCTCTTTTCCTCCCTTATATGGTAAGCAGGCTCCCCCACTCCCAGGGCTGGTGTAGCACTCACACCGTCTCTGTGCCCTCCTCTTGCACAGGCTGAGGATATTTACAGAGTAAGAATCCTGGCTCCTTGCTGAATCTTAGTTAAATTTCTAAACTTCTCAAGTTGACACAATGTATCAACCATAACAATGGCATAGTATCCCTCTAGCAGGCACAGAGGTCCTGAGTTAGATTCCTAGTACGCCAAAAAAGAAAAAAGAAAAGCATCTACAACTTATTGACAACAATTTGGCCACTCGAGTAGACAATTTTTAAAATGTAAATATGTCATCGTTTTCTTTTTTTGAAGTTCTATTTTATCCTGAAAGTAGAATTTTTAAAAATTGAGGAAACAATTATTGGGGCTACAGTTATATTCACATACTTTCCCTCCCAGAGTACCTCATTTAAGATAATCAAGTTTTTAAACTGTTATTTAAACATTTCCATCTGCCCAGCAACTGGAGTCCATCTGGAATAATGTAGTTTTTTTTTTTTTATCAAATTGTATGGGTAACTCAAACCACGATCACTCATCTGAAGAGAAAATGGTTGTTTTTCATAGGTGTCACACATGAGCAAATTGATCTGTAGCTGTGAAATGAATAACAGTGTTATTTGACTACTGAGTTAAAGGGAAGTCGTGGAAATTACAGAGTTGAGTATTTTGCATTATTATCGCTATTTTCTCTGGCTTTCTCTTTGGGAGGGTCTTTCTACTCGGGATTTTCTTTCCACATTTCACCTTTATTGAACAACCGGGAAGACTGTGGGGTGGGCCCAGGGTCGGGTGTGGGCGCTGAGCTTAGGTCTCCCAGGAAGCACACGAGTGTGAAGTCAGCGTCCCTTCGAGGCCCTGATTCTGTCTCCAGATGGAATCGGCCCCCAAGGCAAAGAGCAGGGCCATGGGCGAGCCTGGACACAGCTTCCTTCTCTCTCCCTGTCCACGTGGAAGCGTGAGACGAGGTCTGAAATCCAGGGCACTTTGGTTTGGCCCTTCCCTTGTGTCAGCCTGAAACCTCTGCAAGGCATTTAATCTATTTGCTCCTATTTTCTTACCTGTCAGAGAAGGTTAGCGTAGGTTACCTTTATGTTTTCTTCCAGGTTTGATTTGAAATGCCTAGGTTTTTGACTGTTATTAAGTCTGACTGAAATTAATATCAAAAGTACTTCCTCCTAAATAGTTTCTTAAAGCCATGTTTGAAGGATAAACAGGTTAATGTACGGGTTGTGCCAACCTCAATAGTCATGCTAAGTCCTCGTTACTTCCTTATCCTCCCTCCAACAAGATGTCCCACTGTAATCTTTTTAAGTTTTTCTGGCAGAGTCAGAGGTTGAGGAACAATGACCTTGTTTTAAAAGCTCAACCACCTGGGTGGGGGACACGTGCCATCGCTACGAGCAGAGCTCTTACAGACATTCTCGAAAGACAAGGAGATTTCCCATTCACAGCACGCTGCCTCCTCTGCTCTGCCTTCGTCAACTTCCAACAGAATGTGATCCAAGTTTTCAAAAAAAAAAAAAAAAATTCCATTTATATTACTGAACAATTTGAAGCAGTAAATTTCGTAAATTCATCACTGACGAGTGAAAATAGTATTTCCTGATATTGGCTTGTAAGGTGCCTCATTCATTTCATTCTAACATTTGGGTGTGCTCTGCACATTCACCGAGAAGAGGGTTTTTGAATTCTTTACCCTCAAGGACCTTCTTTTGAAATATACCATGAGAGGAATAAATAGCACAGAAGGACTGAGGCCTGGCACCCTTGAGGAGTGCTGAGGACAGCGTCAGCGAACCCCTAAAACTTTGTGAGTAAGGAGAGATTTTGCTCTCACTTTCGGAACCCTCATGCACATAACAGTGCCTGTCCTAGAACAAGCGCTCAGTAATATTCGCTGAAGAAATGAAGGGACTAAATTAGAACAGGAAGTGGTTTTATTGTCAGACAGAAAAATACTATCTCAAATACTTCTAAGCTAGCAAATGTTATCACATGCTCTCAGTTTTGGAGATTTTATCATGTCTAGCACTAATATGTGGATTAAGATCTGAAAACCGGTTCATTGGTTACAAGACACTGAAATTAGGATGATTAGCACCATCAGGAGGTGCAGTCCTCTTTCTGGGGTTCTACTGATGTTATCCACTCATTTTGTTTCTCTGTTTCTTGTAACAAACAGCATCCCCATCTTGGCACAGAAGCAGAGGCAGACAGCATCATTTGTTCAGGCTGTTTCAGTTGATCCCATCCTTCCATTTCCTGTTTTCACAATTTGCCAGCCGATCAGCTAGATCTGTGGTTTGTGAGCGTGTGTCAACCGAAAAGATACCGAGAATAAAATGCGCATATACATCCCCCAAGAGCTCTGTTAAAATCAGTAAGATTGCACAAGGCAGGAACCTCAGAGAGAGTATTTTAACAGAAGAAAATGGTCAGGAATTAGTTCATTCAGCGTAGTCTCCGAGCTTTAATATACCATTGCTTATCTCTTTTGGCCAGTGGACACTTTCTAATTGGTAAGGGTCCAAGGTAAGGCAAACAAACGCAGGGAAACCTGTCTGCCTGGCTTTCTTCATCAGCAAGATAGCCCTATCATCTATCAACGGACAGCCTTCACGTTGACAACAGGAAAAATGTGACTCAGCTCAAACAAAAGGGGAAGTCCCAGAGCTGGCCTCAAACAATGGGGCTGTCATTTTATGGCCTTGCGGGTCTGTCTCAGCTTCTTTGAAGATATGTAGGGGATGAGGACTGGCTTCTCCTCTGGGTGCTGCACAGGGGCAGTGCATTTAGTAGCTGGGGAGGGGCATTCTGCGAGGGTTGGGGCAGAACAAAGGACACAAGAGGACACTTGGAGTCAGGCTGGAAATATGCTGCCTTGAATCCTAGGAATACTGCATTTGGGAGTAGAAAGAGGATAGACCCAGCAATAGAACAAAAATCACATAAAATCCTCCTTAGGATCATGAGGCCAGTGGATAAATACACACCAGAAGTAGACTGCAAGATATTTGCTTATTTTTTTCTCTCCTGCATTTGCATTTCTGCAGTTCTCAGTATAGAAGAGGCAGTGATAACCTGCTCACTGAGGCAAAAGGATGCTAGGGTCTGACACTGCATGCTATCTATGTGCAGTTTACATGCTATGTGTTCATTTGAGTTTTGGGGGAAGCTGTACTTAAAACAGCTAAAGGGTCGAAGCAAATGTGTATTTCCTGGGCAAGTGAGTTCCATCTTACAGAAATCACCACCACCAACACCAAACAGACAGCCACCACAGTAGAGGTGGAGCTGGCTGCAGAAATAGCTGGCTCCCCAAATGCCTCTCCGCACAGGGTCGCAGGGTCTCCAGCAGCCTACCATCTACTCAGGAGTCCTGCTTAGTTGCTGCCCCAAGGATCTGATTCACTTCGTTGGTCCCAGTTCTCTTTTATTGCTATTCAGGAAGCCTCCTCCACCTTCCTCTTTTGCAGGCTGTGATCCTACGGTAAATGTAGTCATGAGGCTACTGAGTGAAATAGACTTGCTGACCGGTACCAGGGGGAGTGGCTAAATATTGCTGGGGCTTTAGAGTTTTATGGTAAAGACAATGATAATCATGAAGCGAATAGGGCTCTTAAGTTTCACTCCTTCAGACCCCATTGAGAACAAGTTGATTTCTGACTGAATAATGTGAAACTCGTTTGCTGTTCTCCCGTAACTTGTGGTTATCCCGCCCTGGGCTGTGGTGTAGCGACACCCTGATAGATTACTAGGGATCCCTTCCCCCTGGTACTCTGTGAGCCTATCTTCCATTCCTTTGTATCTTTGGCACACAGTGCCCAAAATGTATTAATCACTTAATAAACATTTTTAATGACCTGAATGCAGTTTCAACTGTGTTTTATTAGTTACATCTTCCTTCAAAGAGCCTCAAGGAAGTGAGATATATAAGGCAAGCAGACTAGTACAGAGCTAGAATTAAACCAATACAACTAGAAGTCTCCTCTCTCCTGGAGCAAAAGCTATAGATGGATTTTTCATCTTTGGTGACCACAGAAATACACAGTGATGGAAAAGAACCAGCTAACAGAAGTCTCTGAAGGAAGTGAAGAGGCCTCAGGTTTAGGTCAGGTTCCCAGAACCGAAGCTCATGACAGAGGAGAACCTTTAGGAAGTAGGATGGGTTTTGACCTCGTTCTAGCCACAAGACTTCCAGAACCTTCGCTGGTCTTTTTAGAGGGGAGGCCTGGCATCATCGTCCCCACCGCGCTCATGTGTGCCACGTTGCTTCTCCTTTCGCTGCTCCTGTCCTCTCTCGTCCACATCACACAGCAGTAACAAATGACTAAAACCGTCCTCACTGCACGCTGTGTGGGCCAAAGCGAGCTCGTCCACAGCCTGGCAAACCTGCCACGTCTGCTGCGTCCTCGGGCAGCAGCGGTTAGAAGTCTTCCGTGGAGCTGCAGGCAGAAGTGAGATCCTTCCCCAGAACCCAGCTGGCCGAGCCCCTGGCCACCTTCCCGTCTGGTCAAGTCTCCCTGCCCAACCTCAACTGTTCACGTAGGCACCGAGGCTCCGCCCCCAGCGCTGCACCCTGGCGCTTCTGGAATTTATTACCCCAGCTCCCCCAGTTCTATGCCATTTACCTTCCCGCATACTGGCTCATCTCCCTGTTTTTTTTTTTTTTTTTTTCTGTTCCTGCTTCCCCCTTGAATGCAAATCCCACAAGACAGAGATCACATTCTGTTCACAAGCATACCCCAAGTCCAGAGAGCATCGTGTGGCCTGAGTACATGCTCAGTGTAGATCTGTAGAATGAATGAGAGAATGTCCACCTGTTACCCACCCCTTAGCTAAGGTTTAGTGGAACAGCTAGAATCCAAATGGAATTTCAGAGGGCTTTGTGGGAGAATTGTAACCTAAGCACTATTTGTTTTTATAGTGAGCCAAAATTTTTATTCATGTATTTCTTGCATGTGACATATTCTCTGATGATATCCTTGGCCTGAGATTCTTTGCCACAGTCTTTTAAAAAAATTACATGCATCTCTTATGATTTAAGTTTCACTAGTTATTACCACTAGTTGTAGTAAGGTTTCAGCATCTTATAAAATGCTTTCCATCATTAAAATGTGTAGCCATTTTCGGGGACTTTAATGAGACTGATATCATGCCTTTAGGACTGGTAACATGGCATTACTTTCCCTAAATTTCCTAAGTACTGTATTATTCTCATGCAGATAGACAAATAAGACACCAAGGGTCAGTTTCAATTAGGTTCAATTCATCAAGACTTTTTAAAAAATTATTTTGAGACAGCGTGTCAATATGCAGTCCAGATTGGCCTTGAAATTCTGATCCTCCTGCCTCAGCCTCTGACTGCTAGGATTCCAAGCATGTGCCACAGTGCCTGGCTAAATTCATCAAGAGTTTTAAAATGCTCTTCTGGCCCAGAGAGAGAGAGAGAGAGAGAGAGAGAGAGAGAGAGAGGTGGAATAAACTATTGCTCCTGTTTTCAAGGAGTTTACCATTTCCTAGAATGACAAAAGAATCAAAAGTGGCCCATGGCAGTGTGACAAATGCTAAACTTGCAACATAAACTGAGAGCAACAGCATGAAGAGCTCTTTGAACATGAAACAGTTCCTTATCTTAGGAAGATGACCAAAGCCGTCCTGGGAGAACAATGCAGGGTATGGAGGTGATAAGGAGAACCACAAACACACTAGCAAGCTGCTCTTCACCCTTCGGAAGGAATTTTTCCCCTCAGACCCTTCCTTGCCTTGTGCTATTTCAGGTAAGCCAGCAAGTGGTGTGGGAAGGGTGCACTGCTAAGCTGTAGCTCACTTACTGAGCCTCTGGCTTCCAGTTCTCTGCTTGGCCAAAGCAGGCCTCCTCCCATTTCCCGGTTCAGCTGCCGAGGGTCTGAGGTTTCGTGGAAACTACATCTGCCAGCCTGGCCGGGGCTTCTGAATCAATCCAGTTTCCTTATGATAGCTTCCCATCCTCCCTCTGCTCTTTCAAGAACTGTCTGTTCTGTATTTTCTTGGTATTGCGTTAGTCCTGGTTACCTGTACGTTGAGTTATCTTCTCAGGATGAGGAGCAGTCGGAAGATGACTCATCGGTACAATCTTTATGACTTTCTTCTTGTCCCGTGATGATTCAGACTTGTGGCCTAGATGTTTCTCACTACTTGGCTCCCAATGAGTCAGTCATGTGTCTCCAGGGGGTGGACCAGGAGCTCTGCTCTCTCTGTCCTCCTGGTTCTGAGTGTCCTTGGGGTCTGATGAGCACTTAGAAGTTAGGCTGGAGTGGCCCTTTCTGATCGGAAGAAGGAAGAAGTTCTGTTCTATGAAATCGTGTGTCTATTGATCGGCAAGATCACTACTCTAAATACTGAAAATCCTCCACAGGCTTCAGGGGGACAGACTTTAGTTATACCTCAGGCATCCACCCGATTTATTCTGTTCTCTGTGGCTGGAGAAAGTCAGCAATGAATGAGCTGTGTACCTTTGTGCAGCCGTTACTGATTTCCTAAGACAGAGGCTGGGAAACACACAGGGGAACCACCTAACCCGCTGCCTCCTGTGGGCCACATTCATTTCTGCACACCAGGGCATTTCTGCCTCGCCAGATGGAGCAGGTATCTAATGTGTGTGTGAATTGGTGCCTAAAAGTGCAAGGAATGAGGAAGGGAAAGTTAAGCCACTGAACCATGGAGTATGAGAAAAGTGCAGGGCCGATTAAGCTGCTGAGATCTTCGAGAAGGAAAACTCGTCTCAGGAGTGCATTGAGAACCACCTGTACAGACTGATTTGGGGGCCCTTAGTCTCCAGTGCACCCTGGGACCCTGTCTTCCCCTTCTCTAGCAGTGAACCCACAACCCAGCTGGTTCCTTAACCCAGGTAACGAGCATCTTCGTGTTTCCTCTCACCCGTTCACTGGAATGGTGACAGCCTCTTGTATCAGACTCATTCCCTTGGAGTAACATAGGATCTGTTGGTCACTCTTTTTTTATTTTTATTTCTATTTTTTTTGGTACCAGGAATTGAACTCAGGACTTTGCCCTTGCCTAGAAGGTGCTGGGTCACTGAGTTACACCCCTGGCCCTGGTCACTCTTTTGTTATTAGGACCTAATACCCGCTTTCAATACTTAAAGGAGGAAGGACTTATCTTGGCTCCTGGTTTCACAGGTTTCAGTCCATGGTCAGTTGGCTCCATGGCAGGGACATCATGGAAAGGCTCCTCGAGCCACAGCAGCAGGGAGACACGGTGAGAGGGAAGGGGCCAGAGAGGAAGGACAGGCACCAGATATACCCTTCAAAGCCACCCCTGGTGACCAGCTGCAATCACTGGGTCCCAAGGCCTAACAAGCCTGTCCAGCTGTGGACTCACCAGTGATTTATCCATCCAGGCAGTCAGAGCCCTCACAATCTGGCCGCTTCCCCAGTGTCCATCAGCAACTCGGCGTCAGCATGATGAGCCTCTGCGTGGGGCCTAACACGTGGGCAAACGCCTAAGGCAGAACTTCCTGTCTCCACTGTGGATTCCTATATGATGGTACCCGAATACCGGACACCGTTCTCTCTATCCCTTTTCTTTTGTGCTTCACTTTTATGCAGTATAAATAGCAAATAAAATCATCTATATTTTAGGTATACAAGATCATGTCTCAAGATACACATTGTGAAAGGATTCTATAATCAAGCTAGTTTACATATCACCACTTATAGCACTTTTTAATTTCTTCGGCTTAGAAACATCTTCTAATAGTACAAGTCAAAAATACTCACAAGCTCCCAACACTCGGGAGGCTGAGGTGGGAGGATTACTGTGAGTTCGAGACCAGCCTGGGCTACAAAGTGAGCTCAAGGCCAGCCTGAATTGCATAGCGAGACCCTGTCTCAAAAAAGACCAAAAGAAGAAGAAGAAAAAACCCTCATAAACAAAAATGTTCTCAGCATCTTATTCCCAGAGACAGATTAAAGCTAAGTAGATACTCTAGACTACTTCTTGATACCTGGATACTGTATATTAACGCCTTTTTGTATAGAAAATTTAGCTGGGCATGGTGGTGCGCACCTGTAATCCCAGCACTCGGGAGACCAAGGCAGGGGGATCATTGTAAGTTCGAGACCAGCATGGGCTACAAAGTGAGCTCAAGGCCAGCCTGAACTGCATAGCAAGACCCTGTCTCAAAAAAATAAAACCAACCAAGCAACCAACCAACAAAACCCAAAATTGCTTTGTAAGCTGCTGTTTCATTTAATGGAGTATAGTGGGTCTCTTTTCACCTCAATAAACTCATGTCAACATGATAACCTCAGTCTCTACCTGTCTCTATCTCTCTCTCGCCCCACTTGGTTTTTTGAGACAAGTGTCTTGCAACATAGTTTAGCCTGGTCTTGAATTCACTGTGTTCCTCCTGCCTCAGCCTACAGAGTGCTGGGCTTACAGGCCTGTGCCACTGTACCCAGCCTGATGATTTCTCAGCATTGTGCTGAACTCTCTCTTCCTCTTGGCTAATTGGCTGTCTTCCACTTTCATGTCACTAGGTTACATTCCAGATCCGGCCCTCCTTTTTTCTCACTGGCATCGAGGTAACACATTACTGAGGTCTTTACGCTCCATCTCAGCACTAAGAGAGTAAACTCCTGGAGCTCAGGGCTTTACCGCTGGCACAGAAAGCATGGCCTGGCATCTATCAGGGACTCCACGAATATTCCCAGCAATGAGGGGGAGTCATGATGGGAAAAGTGTGGACCAAGTCAGGTTGAAAGGCTGGATGAAGCGAGGATGAGCAGGTCCACGCCCTGAAGTACTCATGGGGGAGTCTAATTAACAATGTGCACCGTGCATCTCAGGGTGGGGAGAATACAGACCACGTGCCTCCAACTTCTGTGATCACAGAACCCAGTTTTCTCATGGCGGTACTGTCGGCAGGTAGGAAGGTGACCACAGTCCCCAGAGCTGCCAGAGAGCACCTCTGCGGCACAGGCACCGGACACCCTGTCCAGGCAGGGTCAGGAAGGCAGGATCGGAAAGAAACTGGATGGGGCAGCAGGGATGGTGACGGAGAGATGGAAGGAGGGAAGGGGGCACACACAGGGCTCTGCCCCAGGACTGGCGGGCCAGCTGGGAGCCAGCTTCCCCAGGGCCCGCGCAGGCTGAGCAAGCACACGGAGGTGGTGTGGGCGACAGCCTTACAGATACACACACTCGTGGGCCAGGGCTCAGAAACCAAACCAAAGCACGGAGCAGTGACAAAGCCAGCATTACCAGGGCCCCAAAGCTTCTTTCTCTTAATTTTTCCTTTTGGCATTGCAGATTTCCTGTACTTCATATTGAAAAGTCGACTATGCTATTTTTTCCGTTTGTTTTTCTTGTAATTAATCAATCAATTAATTAATTTTTTGTCTTTTGAGACAGGGTCTCCGTGTGCTGTTCAGGCTGGTCTTGACTCATTTTGTAGCCCAGGCAGGTCTTGAACTTGTAACAATCCTCCTGCCTTAACCTCTCCAGTGCTGGGATTATAGGAGTGCACCACCACGTCCAGCTCCTTGTATTTAATTTAGTGCTTTTTCTTTTTCCTCTTCTTTTTTCTTTTATCTTTTTTGCAATGCTGGAGATTGAACCTAGGGCCTTTGCAAAGAGTTACATCCCCAGCCTTCTAAATTATTTTTTACTTTATTTTTTATTTTTATTTTTTTGAGGCACCGGGGATTGAACTCACAACTTCACACCTGCCAGGGTAGGCGCTTAAGCCACTGAGCCAAACTCCCAGCCCTGGTTTTTTGAGGCAGGGTCACACTATGTAGCTCTGGCCGGCCTTGTGCTCGCATTGTAGCCCAAGCGGGCCTCGAACTCACTACGCTCCACCTACCTCAGCCTCCTAAGTGCTGGGATTACAGGCGTGCGCCACCACGTCCGGCTTTTATATTTTATTTTATTATTATTATTTTTTTATTTTGAGACAGTGTCTCATTAAATTGCCAGGTTGCCAAGTCTCGTTTTGAACTTGTGATCCTCCTGGAATTTTTTTTTTTTAAATAAAATATAAAGATACACTTAACAGGGCATGGAGACCGACACACGCCTGTTATCCCGGCACTCTGGGAGGCTGAGGCGGGTGGATCAAAAGCTTGAGTACAGCCGTGTTACATAGAGAGCTCAAGGGTACCCTGAGCTCGAGACAGAGATCCTGTCTCAAGCAAACAAAACAAAGCAAGGAAAAAAAAAAAAAAAAAAACAAAGACACTTAGACTCATGGTTTTTCAGCCTTTCTGTTCCAAAAGTGTTTTTTATTTTTTTGAGGTGGTCGTTCTGTGTTGCCCAGGTTGGTCCTGAGCTCTTAGGCCCAAGCGATTATCCTGCCCCGGCCTCTGTGGTAGGTAGCAGGGACCACTGGGATGTGTTATCCTGTCCAGCATCATTTCTAAGTAATTCTTACGCGTAATCCCATCTGCTTTGTTTATGTACTCACTCATTTAAATGGTTTTTTATTTTTGGTTTTTTGAGACAGCGATTTTGCTATGTAGTTCAGGTTGGCCTTGAGTCATGCAGCCCATGCCAGCCTTCCTGCCTCGGCCTCCTATGTGCTGGGTTTACAGGCATGCACTACCACGCCCATCTCCATATGCTTTCATATACCGTATTTTTAATTATCATGTAGCTATAATATGTTTAAGATTTTATAATTTTTTGAGCTAAAGTATGGGCTGGAATATGCTGCTTACTTTCAAAACTTTTAGGGATTTTCTCATTATTTTTCTTTTTTAAAACATTTTTAGTAAGTATGTTAGAGAAATCATATATATGTAAGGTGTAGAATGTGATTTTTCTTTCTGTTTTTTTTTTTTTGTTGTTGTTGGTCTTTTTTGAGACAGGGTTTCACTCTGCAATTCAAGCTGGCCATGAACTAACTCACTTTGTAGCCCAGGCTTGCCTCAAACTTGTAGCAATCCTCCCGCCTCGGCCTCCCACATGCTGAGATTACAGGCATGAGCCACCATGCCTGGCCCAATGTCATGTCTTGAGATCCATATACACTGAGAAATGATTACTACACCCAAGATAGTTTACATATCCATGACCTCACACACTTACAGCAATTCTTCATTTCCTCTGCTTAGAATCGTTTTATTATAGCACCGGTCAAAAAGTGTTCTTAAACTAAAAGAAAAATGTATTCAGCATGTCACTCCCAGAGACAGATTAAAACACAATTAAGTGAACACAATTCTACATGCCTTTTTCATCTCTGTATACTAATATACTTCTGAAAATAGAAAACTGGCAGTACTGCATATATTGTTCTGTAACCTGATATTTCACTCAACATAGGGGACACATTTTCACCCCAGTAAATTCATGGCAACATTGTGACTTTTTAATGTGACAGTGACTCTTTTCCATCCCTCATTCCTCTCCCTGACATTCTTTCCCCGCCCCTTATTTCCTTCCTCTTGTCTAAATATAACTTCTGTTCTACTTTCACGTCGTGTTTTTCAGATTCCACACATTAGGGAGAACATGCTGTACTTCTCTTTCTGAGCCTGACTCACTTTGCTCAATATGATCATCTGCAGTTCCATTTTCTTGCAAATTCTCCTTCATGGCTGAATAGTATTTCATTGTGTACATGTACCATGGTTTCCTTACCCATTCAACTGTTGACAGGCACCTAGGCTGGTTCCAAATCCTGGCTGCTGTGAATGGTGCAGTAATAACCATGGTGCACAGGTATCTCTCTAGTTTGCTGACTTCAGAACCTTTGAGTGTACACCCAGGAGTGATACAGCTGGATCATACGGTAGCTCTGTTTGTAGTTTTTGAGCACGCTCTGTACTGATTTCCACAGCTGCTGCTCTAATTCACATCCTCACCAGCAGTGTCCAAGGGGTCCTTCGTCCCACACCCCTGCCAGCATGTACTGTTTTCCGCACTGTTGGTGACAGACCCTCTGCTTGGGTGAGATGGAATCTTAGTGTATTTTGATAGTTAAGGATGTTGAGTATTTTTTTCATAAACTTACTGGACATTTGTGCATCTTTTGAGCAGCATGTGTTCCTTTGTCCACTTAATCACTGAGCTACTCGACTTTCTGTTACTAAGTTTCTAAAAATTCTTCATATATTAATTCTTTGTCACAAGAGTAGCTGGTACACATTTTCTCCCATTCTGTAGACTGTCCCTCCATTCTGGTGACTGTTTCCCTGGCTGTGCCCAAACTTTTAAATTTGATGTAGTCTCATCTGCTGATTCTTGCTGTCCTTTCCTGTGCTATAGGAATGCTAATCAAGAAGTCTTTACCTGTACCTGGATTTCCAAGTGTTTCCTCTATTCTTTCTTCTAGCAGTTTCAAAATTCCAGGTCTTATATGTACTTGAGTTTTGATTCATTTTGATTAAGTTTTGAACAGGGGAAGACATAAGGATCTGGTTTTAATCTTCTATATAAGGATGTTTAGTTTTCTTTTGTTTTTTGGACTATATTGTTATTTATATATTCATTTATATGTAATTTTTAATTTTTACTAATGCATATTTGCAGTACATAATGCTTTTGTTCTTTGTGTGTAGCTGGTGTGTGTACATATTACATCTTAATTCTTTGTACTTTCACTTCATTGTCTCTCCCATTCCTTCTTTCTCTTCCCATCTGAAAAAGATCTATCTCTCTGTTTTCTATTATCTATCTAATTTCAGATTTTGAGAGTCTCGATACTGATTTCTACAGTGGTTGTCCTAATTTGCATTCCCACCACCAGTATAGAAAGGTTCTCAGCAGCCTAGCCAACATTTGCAATTATTTGATTTCTTGGTGATGGCCATTCTTTCCAGAGTAAGGTCAAATCTCAGTGTTGTTTTAATTTGCATTTCTGTAATGGCTAGGGATGTTGAAAATTTCTTCATATGTTTATTGGCCATTTGGACATCGTCTTCAGAGAAGTGTCTGTTCATGTCAGTGGATTATTTTTTATTGGGCTTTTTATTTTGGAGGGATCTATTTTTGAATATTTAAAAAATATATTCTAGAAGTACAGACAGCAAATAAATATGTGAAAAAATGTTCAACAGCACTGGTCATTCAAATGAAAACAGAGAGAGATGCAAATGAAAACAACACTGAGATTCCCCCCCACCCCAGAAAGTATTAAGAAGTCAACCAATAACAAATGCTGGAGGGGCCGTGGAACTTCTCCATTGTTGGTGGGAATGCAGGCTGGTGCAACCACTGCACAAGTCAGTGTGGAGATTCCTCAAAAAGCTAGGATTGGAGGTCCCATTTGACCAAGCTATTCCCCTTCTGGGTATCTTCCCAAAAGAACTAAAAACATCAGACCACAGCAATGTAAGTCCACCTATGTTTATAGCTGCACAGTTCATAATAGCCAGATCTTGGAAACAACCTAAATTCCCCTCGACTGAAGAATGGACAAAAAAGATGTGGTATTTCTATATAATGGAATACTACTCAGCTATAAAGAACGATAAACTAGACACTTTCACACTTAAATGAATGCACCTTGAAAATATACTTATCAATGAACTAAGTCACACGTATGTAACCACCATATTATGGCACTTGTGTGACAAACTGAAAGAAAATCTATGTATGTACATAAAAATTTAAGATAGCTAAAGTATTTTGAGTGAAAAGTAGTTTTCAAAGGGTCATTTTCAGATTTCATTTTTACTGTAAATTGTTATTTTGAAAATAATATAGCATACATAACATTTTTGCTGATGCTTTTCTAATGTCCTATACATTCTTTTCTGCTATTATATATATAATATATATTATATTATATTGTATATGTGTGTGTATTCTAGATATTAGCTTTCTACCTGAGGAGTTGCTGGCAAAATGTTACCATTCTGTAGGTTTTCTTACTTTTTTTATTTTAATTTTTTTTCCAGTACTGGGGATCAAACTCACAACCTTGTGCCTGCCAGGCAGGCACTTTAAACCACTGAGCCAAACACCCAGCCCTATTTTTTTTCAGGCAGGGTCGCACTATGTAGCTCTGGCCGGCCTTGCTCACACTGTAGCCCAAGCCTGCCTTGAACTCACAGTGCTCCTCCTGCCTCAGCCTCCCGAGAGTGCTGGTATTAAAGGCATGTGTCACCACGCCCAGCTCATCCCGTAGGTTTTCTTTTTGCTCTCTTGGTTGTTTCCTTTGCTGTGCAGAAGCTTTTAAATTTGTTGTGACCCTATTTGTTGATTCTTAATGTCTTTCCTTGTGCAATTGGAGTTCTATTCAGAAGGCCTTTGCCTAGCCTGTCTTCAAGAATTTTATCTATTTTATATTCCAGCAGATTCAATGATTCTGCTTTAATATCTAAGTTGTTGGTCCATTTTGATTGTAGTTTAGTGCGTGGTGAGAGATACAGGTCTAGAGTCAACTTTCTGCGTGTGGATACACTTTCCCAGAACCGTTCGTTAAGCAGGCTATCTTTCTTTCAGTGTGTTTTTTGTTTGATTTTTTCGCTTTTGTCAATGACCAAATGACTGAATGTGCTGTGCCTGTTTCTGCAGCCTCTATTCCGTCCCGTGGATCCCCACGTGCCAGTCTCATTCTGCTTTTATCACTACTGCTTTGTTATCTAATTTGGGATCTTGGATTGCTATGCTTTCCAGTTTGCTCTGGTAACTGAGGATTCCTTTTGTTCTCGGTCTCCTCTGGTTCCACGTGAGTTTTAGAATTGTTTTCTCTAGTTCTGTGAGGCATGTTGGTATTTTGATTAGAGCTGCCTTAAGTGTAAATCAACTGTCTTGGAAGCATGGCAGTTTTGATAATACTGGTTCTCCCCAGCCAGGAATAGAAGCCTTTATAGTTAATACATTGTGTCAACTTGAGTAGTTTAGAAATTTAACTAAGAGAGTCAGCAGGGAGCCAGGATCTTTACTTTGTAAATATTCTCAGCCTGTGCAAGAGGAGGGCACAGAGGTGGTGTGGGGCTACACCAGCCCTGGGAGTGGGGGGAGCCTGCTTACAATATAAGGGAGAAGAGGCTTGTTCTCCCCCCTTTTGCTCTGGCTGCTTTTGCTGGCTGCTGACTTGAACTGTTACCCTTTGCCATGCCGCCCTGCTTTGGAGCCAGCTGATTATGGACTGAAACCTCCACAGTGAGCTAAATAAACCACTCTTTCCTTCATTTTGGGTGATGGATATTCTGTCCCAGCAATGAGAGAAAAGTAACCAAGACAAGCGCTATCTTTCCATTTTCTGATATTTTCTTCTAACTCCTTTTTCAGAGTTCTATTCTTTTCATTATAGAGGTATTTCAGTTTCTTCGTCAAGACCTAAATATTTAATTTTTCTTGAAACTCTTGTGAATGGCACCATTTTCCTAATTTCTTTCGCAGTGGGTTCATTATTGGTGTATGGGAACACCATAGAGTTTTGGTTTTTAAGTTTTTATCTTGTTGACTTGTTGGATTTATTAGTTCTAGGAATCTTTTGATGGGATTTTTTTTGGATCTTCTATGTAAAAGATGATGTTGTCTATGAGAAGAGATAGTTTGATTTTTTTCCCCTCTCCTTATCCCTTTTTTTCTTGTTTTTACTTGATGGCTCTGGCTGAAGTTTCAAGTACTATACGAAACAGGAGCGGTGATGGTCAACAATGCCCGTCCAGCCTTCCCAGCACCACCTATGAGAGAAGCTGTCCTTTTGGTTCACTTGTCCAGAATTAGATGGCAGTAGTTCCACAGGTTTGTTTCTGTGTCCTACATTGCGTTTCATTGGTCTATGTGTCGTGTGTGTGTGTGTGCACGTGCGTGTGCCAGTCCCATGCTTTTGTCACTATGGCTTTGTAGTATAATTTGAAATTGGGTGTTGTGGTGCTTACAGCCTTGTTCTCTTTGCTTAGCACTGCTTTGGTTATTCTGGGTCTTTTGTGGTTCCATATGAACGATGGGGTTATTTTTCCTAATTCGGAGACTGTAATTAGAATTTTGATGGTGAGTACATCAAATTTGTAGATCATTTTTTGGTAATAAGGTCATTTTAACAACATTAATTTTGTCAGTCTGTGAACATGGGAGGTCTTTCCACCTTCTTCAATTTGTTTCTTCAGTTTTTTTTTTTTTTCTTTTTTTAACTTTCATGGTGGAGGTCTTTCACTTCCTTGGTTAGGTTGATTCCCAGGTATTTTTTCTGATGCTGCTGTGAATGGAATTGTTGTTATGGTTTCTTTCTCAGCTAGCTCATTAATGGCTTATAGGAAATCTGTTTATTTAGTATTGGGGACTGACCTAAGGGCCTCTGTATTAAGCTACATCCCAGCACCTTTTATTCTGAAACAGGGTCTCACTAAGTCGACCAGACTGGGCTTGAATTTGGGATCCTCCTGCCTCAGGCTCCCAGGGTTCTTGGACTACACACATGCACCACCATACCTGCTAAATGCAGTTATCTAAAAAATGTTGGCTTTGTATGCTGTGTTGCGTACTTTTTGCAGACATCATTAGTTATTAGTAAAAAATACCATCAAAATGTTTATAAACTCATGTTTTTAAACTGTAGCATGACCAAGCATAAACAGTAACATTTTATTAATTTTGAGATGAGGAAACCAGGACCAAGAGATTTTAACTTGGCCAGGGTCAAACAGGCGGTGAGTGATACAGTAACCGTGCCTGCCGAGCGCTCTTTGAAGGCTTACACTGCACGGCATCAAGAGTATTTATACTGATTTCACTGATCCCAAGAGGGAGAGTTCAGCTGGTTATATAGTTTGAAAATTTTGGGAAACTTGCCTACACGGACCGAAATTCCGTTTAATAAAGAATTTGGCAGCAACGCGTCTGTTCTGGGGCAGTCACACCACATTCTCATTGTTTGCTTCAATTCTGACGCGTGCGTGTGTGCTGTGTATAATGCTGATCCTCCGTGTGTGGGGTCGGTACACGGACATAACACAGCTCCGGCCCTTCTCTCATCTCTCGCTTCATCTCCTCCTTCTTCCCATTTGAGAAATATCTATCTCCCTACCTCCTGCCATCTATTTTTTATTTTGTGCTCAGGTTTGCAAGTCCGGACCTCACAGAAGAGACACCATAGGCTATTTAATCCTGTGTGTCTGATTTATTTCACTTAACTTTGTGGTCTCGAGGTGCATCCACTTCCTACAAATGACTCGGGGTTATCGTTCTGCACAGCAGAGTGCGGCAGTCACTTTGAAGGGACCTAGTTCACTTTCAAAACCACGAAGTGTGACGAAGCACGGCCCCTGTGGAGGGGCTCGCCTCAGTTTCCAGCCCTGTCTGCGCTGCTGTTGAGACACTGAGTCTCCTCTCAGCTGCTGCTCCCCTGCTTGCTGGTAGTTACTGACGAGTGACAGGGATGACTGGACTCTTAATTGTTCTCAGGACAGAGGTTTGGGCTCTGCCTTTCAGCTCTCTGTACCACAAGGGCAGAAAGAAGCTCAACTCCCGGCGGCCCTGGACCATTACGAGGAAACGGCATTAGGCTGGAATTTAAGCGTTTCAACAGCTCACTTAGTCCGTAAGTCAAATTCTTTGCAGTTGAGTTCCCTTTGGCTCTCTAGACACACACAGTAAATTGTTTTTTAATCTGCATTTATTTTCACTTGACTCATTTTTAAAGTCTTCTTCATTTTTTTCCTTCTGTTCATTTATAACTCTATTAGCTTGGAGACACCGTTCATTTTGTAAGCCGTGCTTTAAACATATTTCATCTATCAGGATTAATTTTGCTGAATGCACCACCAAATAAATACATTAAAAACAATTGTAACACTTCATTAATCAAAACGTTGACTTCCACAGATGTGAAATGGCCCCCACCTTAGAAATTCGCTTCCTTTGCTTGTGAGTGCTTGTCTGTTGACTAAAATATGAAAAGTGATGTAAAATGCCGTCATTCTATTAGAATATGCATGCAGGATTTGAAGGTGCAATCCATTATAATTAAGGCTAATTAATTATTATATGGTCAAATGAACAGCAAATGCACATGCAAAACCTAAAAAGTTAATTATTTGAAAATTGGTCAATCAATTGTGCATTCAGATGCTCATTTGTTTTCATACGCAGATGCTTTGCACTTCTATAAGGGATTAGTCTAGATTAAAAAACCCATTAAAGTCAAACATTTAAAAAAAATCTCTGTTCTATGGGGTAAGAAAATAAATGAGGATCAAATGGATGTAATTCTTAAAAAACAACCCTGTTTTTACAATAAACAATCTTCAAAAGAAGGGAAAAATATTAACGTGTACTCATTTAAAGTGACAAAAAGAAGTCTTGCTTACCTCCACTGTGGGAGGGATTCAACCTGAGTGTAACTGGAAAGAAATCACCACAGTTAGTGGACTTCCACCCCATGAAAATCCCCCAAAGGCCGATGTCCAGATAGAATGACAATGGCTCTCCTTTAAAAATGAAGCTAGAATCATGTAAAGATGTACAAATCCCCAGCCAGCTAAGTGATTTCAAGGAGGCTCTTTTCATCTTCTAATTTTACAAACATTTCTCAAAACAAACAAATAAATAAAGAAAAAAAGAAAAAAGGAAAGAAAGAAAGAGAGGGGGACATCACAGACAGGCACAGTAGCAGCAACACTAATACTCTAAGGAGGAATAAGGTAGAAAAAGGAATCAGCAAGAAAGGAAAAAAAGGTAGCTGGAAACACAGGAGGATAACTACAATAATCTAGAATCACATCAATCAGTGGAAGGCCTGGTCACTTGTAGTAAATCCTCATGTTAGTAACGGGAGACGAAGAATAGCACTTCTGTGGAAGGGTAGTTAACAGAGTCTAATGGCAAAGAGCTCAGTAAAGCTAAGGTATAAAATAGGGTCACAGAGTTAGAGTTGGGTACGAATGCAGTACAGAAAGGGTGGTGGGGAGCGCGAGTTGTGAGATCATCAGTGAATTCCCTAGTCAGGGATCAGCACTGACTGACGAAGCCTACGGTGTGACCAAGGCACTAGGCCAGGGGCCATGAGTCATGGTTTCCTGCTCTCAAGGAGCGGACGCTCTGTGCCAGGAGATGTGAGGACAGCAGCAGTCGCAGGGAAAGGAACCCAGCTGTCAGCAGGTGGCAGCTGGGAAAAGAGCAGGCCCCAAGCATGGAGAAGGACAGCAAGCCTTACCAAGAGGTAGCCGTGGGCTTGGACCCACAGACGTGAAGATGTATGCAGAGTGAGAGAATGGCAAGGTCCTGAGAAGTGACAGGTACTGGTGACACAGTCCAAGGCCCCCGATGCCAGCTCTCCACCCTGCATTTCTGCCCATAGAGGCCACAGCACCGGAGAACTCCTGACCCGGGGGCAGCACCCTCTCCCACCTCGTAGCAGGGGGTATGATCAGCTCATCATCAGGAATGTCGCTCTCTCCACCATGGTTGCCCTGGGTGGCCATGTGCTTCAATTCTTCCAGTGAGAAATAAGGCCAAGTTTACTTTTTTTTCCTCAATAAAAAGTAGCAAGTGTAGTTGGCCTAGCCTTATCTTCTTTTGATTTCCCTCTTGGTTTGGTTTATAAAATGGTCTCTTTCCTGAAGGAGCAGTAGCTAACTTAAAACCACCTTTTTTCATGGTGTGAAATTTTTTTAATTTATTAGTACACATGTGTAGTACATGCTCACATTCCTGTGGGGACACATGTACGTGACACATCTGAATTCCTTTTTTATCCCTTAGCCCCCCATCTCTTGATTTCTTTCCCCTTGCAGAACAATCTATCTCCCTACTTCTATTATCTATCTTTTATTTTGCCCTTTATTTTTACTCTGGGTTTCTTATAAATATGAAAACCAAAACATGAAGTTTCTCTGGGCAGAGACATAGAGAGTGGGTCCTTGACACTGTGCAATGACTTGCTCTCCTGTTTTGACAAAACAACAACTGTCTGTAGCACCAGTTTGATCTTTTTCACTGTTGTGGTTACTTGCAACTAAATAATTCAAAACAGATACTGATTTTGCATAGTTGTTACCATCGGACACTGAGAAGTTGAACGGGAAGGGTCCAAAAGAAGTTTCTGAAGCAGGGAAAGACTAGATGTCTAGACCACTTGTCCTCTTCAGAACTACATGCTAATAAAAGATAGAAAAACACCTCTCATTTTTTCTCCCAGTACTTGGGATTCAACTCAGGGCCTTTGTATTGGCTAAATTCCAGTCCTTTTTTATTTTTTATTTTGAGACAGCATCTCAATAAATTTCCCAGACTTTGCTCAAATTTTCGATCCTCCTGCCTTGGCCTTCCAGAGTGCTAGGATCACAGATGCGTATCATCAAGACTGGCTGGAGAATACCCTTTAATTGCATTCATTAGTCGGCAGGAAGTAAGGAAGATTCAGGCTGGCTCCTGCGCTGTCCTTGCGTACCTAGATAAACGAGCAGCAAACCAAGCGAGCTCTTTTCCACACCATGGGAACACAAGTGCTGTATTTTTGTGAGATAATAAAGTTCTAGAAAGAGGAAAAAAGCATTCCAGAAGTAAGTATGAAAGTGAAAAACTACTGAGAAATTTCTACACAAAGCTTTGGTCAGAATGGAGTCTGCACTGACTAGAGATAAGCCTGCCTCACCTTCTCTTTGAGAAACTATAGGAAAAATTACCCTGATATTTAGGAGAAGAAAAATAATCCTCTGATATTGGTAACCACGCTTCCAGTTCTGTGACCCAAATTATTGCCACTTGCATGATCAAAAATCTAATTTGAGAACTAAAAGTACTCTCATGAATGGACAATGAGAAATGATTTCTGGGTTCACATATCTTCAAGCCAAACATCAGTACCTTTTCTGTGAAGTCTCAAGGTATAAAGAGCAGTTTATATATATTAAAAAATCATTATACTCAAAGGACAGATGCATTCTGGGAGGAAGAAAGCAAATTTGGAATTATAGGACACAACATGTAAAATTATGTTAATGTATTTCAATAACTACAATTTGAGAAATTTATAAAAGCACAAAATAAAAACAGAACTCCTGGAAATAAGAACTATAATTATTAAAATTTAAAACCTAATGAACTGATTAAACAGCAGATTTTCCACAACTAAAATAGGAAACATTTTAACTGTGTGTGTAATTCTAGGTTGCAGGGTATTTGTGTTGCTTTTGAATGTGTTCACAGTTCTTCTTGGTTATAGGTCACGTTCTTGCTTTGTGTAATGTCTCATAATGTTTTATGCATGCCAGACATTTTGCATAAAATATTAACAGACATTTAAATAGGTAATATTTACCCTAATGAAGGACATGGCCATTTCTGTTGTAGGAACTTGTGCATTCTCTTTGATCTAATCGGTAGTTGAGTTGGGTTAATCATCTTTATTATACTAAATAAATTCATGTATGCTTTCTCACTTTTTAGAAAGCCTTTTGAGAGTCCAGGTTACCTTTAAAGGCAGCGTAAAGAAGTCTGTTTAATGAAATTTCATTTTTCTCTTACATGTCTCTATAATAGGCAATGATAAGGCTCATTCCATTATGCTCAAAGCTATACTGAAAATCATTACGTGTACCTTGATGTGGCTCATTGCAATTCACAGTGACAACACAACACTATTTGAGTAAGGTTCACAGGCCATTTGTTGATTTATTCTGGCTGTTCAGTGCGTGATTTCCCTGCCCACTTGCTGGGTTTGCCCATTTCACTGGCTGGTGGGACACGAGGTCTCCTCTTTACCCTCTCTGTCACCATGACCTATAAATTACAAGGCAGTTTCATAACGTCAGGCTCAGCCATCTGTCCCTCCGCTCACAACTCGAATGTTGAGGTCCAGAAACAAAGCACTAAAATAAGTATCCTGACCACAGTGATAGCCACAGCAATGCCCACTAGGCTGAAGTTTGAGGGATGACTAGGTGACCAGACCATTCCCGCCTGCCTGGCTTTGGTCTCATTCTGCTTCCCTGGATCCATTAGTTCCTGCCCATTTCCTGAATTTCTTTCTTCATCTAGTCTTCACCTTAAATGTGTCATGCACCCAATCCTTTTATTAATCACCTGGGCCATAGTTGACTTCAGTGGCCTGAGAGCAAGACCTCTCAGAGGATAGGGTGCCATCTAAATGCTGGGCACAGGTCTAAGATGCTAAGGTCACAGAGACAAAGAGACAGGGTTTCTGATTACAGAAAAGTTCTCTGATGTGGAACCAGAATACTAAACAAGCTGCTAACCGTGTGCTCAGTGGTATGTAGGAGTGAACGGACCTATAGGACGGAGTGGGCCAGAGGGGGCTACGTCCAAGGGAAAGAGGAGTCCAGGAGTCGGAGGGATTATGCTTGCCAGGGAGCCAGGCACTGTTCACATCTGGCCAAGGAAAGTGACAGAGGAAAGTCACCATGGCAAGTGCTAGGGAAGCATTTCAGAAAGAGGGGCGAAGGACTCTAAGGCCTTCCTCAGGGGTTCTTGAGAAGTCAGTCACAATGGCCTGGAAGAGTAACAGTGGGAAAATGACAGAAGACAAGACGGAATGGATAGATGGATGCCACTCCATTGCACTGAGCATTTAAAGAAGAGACTAGAATATTCTTAGAAAGATATTTCTGGAAAAGAGTAGGTATATGAGAACGAGTCCAGAGGCAAAGAAACCAATTAGGTTGTGATGTTTCTTCTAGAATGTTTTGTATTTCTTCTAAAAATATTAGGAACTTCCAAATAGCTTTTCTTTCTTCATGGTCTTCAGTGTATCTTTCACATTTCCCTTCTGTGTCATCTCTCTGCTGGCTGTAGTAAAAGATCTCACCTCAGCAGTGTGAATGGTTAACAAGAATCTTGAAGCTGTGTGAATGAAGTGAGTGTGAGGCCTTGACTACACTCAAGGACTGAGAGAGAAGATCCTGCATCCGCAGTCCCGGAGCTACAAGAGTGAGGCTGACGGCGCCAGAGGAAGCAGCAGGGCCCAGTATTCGAGGGAAGAAAGCGATCATTCCGAGGAGGCCCTGGCATGCTGAGGCCTCACTCTCAGAGTGCATCTCTGTGAAAGGAAGATTTCCCCACCAGTGACTGTTCCCTTCCTGCCCTCCGCCAGGCTGTCGCAAGCAGGATCAAGAGGAAGAATTATATGAATGTATTTCCTGTTTTGTTTTGTTTTTTTCTTTTTTGCCATTTTGAGATAGGGTCTCACTAAGGAGTTCAGGCTGGCCTTGAGCTCACTTTGTAGCCCAGGCTAGTCTCAAACTTGCAATGATTCTCCTGCCTCAGTCTCCTGAGTGCTTGGATTACAGGTGAGTGCCACTATACCCGGCTTCCCTGTCTGATTTTTCGCTGAAGTCTATACCAGAAGATTTTGAAGTCATGATAAAGGCCTTTGATAAAAGATGATCAAAGCAAACTGTGAATGTTTACATTTTAAAAAATTATTATAGGAAAAGACACATTGCTATGAATCTTCCTCAAAGTGCTTCCTTTACTTTGAACACACTTACACCATTGTTCCTGCTACTTTCTGAAGCACTTCCGGAAGTCCTCTTTCATGAGTGTCTTTACCAGGTGTGATAAAAAATACATGTGAATGCTGCTGCCAATGCCATCCAACAGAAAGTCAGGCTCTTAAAAACCTAATGGCATGTCCTCTCCCATCTTACTCACTGGATCTGGCTCCATGAAACTCCTGGCTCTTCCCCAAAGTCAAAATGACCATGAAAGTGAAACACTTTTGATTAATTGAGAACACAGAGGCAGCCACAGCAGCACAACTAAAGACACCCGGGAAAAAGGACCTCCAGAGCTGCTTCAGGAAGTGACAAGAATGAGACATGTGTGTTCACTGTCGAGGGAGGATTTTGAAGGGGCTTCATGTCAGTGTGCCTTTTTATGGTAATACAATTTCTGACTGCACTGCTTAATTGTGTGTAGGCTCCCGCAGCCATTCTAAAGTTCTGTCCTGAACATACTTTAGCTGAACCTTTCTGGGATGGGGAAGGAGGTTTGATGGTAGTGGAGAAGACGTGGCAGCAGTAATAAGGAAGAGAAGGCAAGAGGAAAGAGAGGAAGGGGAGGAGGATGCTGGGAACAAAGAGGAGGAGGAAGTGAGAAATAATGAGTCTCATAAGCAGTGAGGTAGATCAGTTCAAAGGAAAACAATAAACTGAGCTCATTCCAGCCACTGCTGCTTTCCGTGGAGCTGTGGATCACCCAGGAGTACAAACTTTCTTTACTGCAATCATTGTTAAGTTTGTGGAATTAAAATAATTTCAACAAACTTTGAGACTTTCAAAGGAGCCAGAAAGGGTGGGGCTGTAGAGAATAAAATAAGCTGCTGCGAGAGGAGATGATGAAAATGATAAAATATGATCGTCCAGAAGGAACTGGTCACTTACCACAGAGGCAGTGAGAATCAGGAAGGCTGGGAGAACGCGGCCAAGGCCGAGAGATGCTGCAGGCCGTGTGGTCAGGGACGGGATGGGTCCCAAAGGAGCAGAGGAAGGAAAGCGCACTGTTTGGAAAGCAGAGCTGTGCACTGTATCTCTTGTGGCTTCGGTTCTTTTGAATACTATGAACTCAGGATCTGTACTTATTTGCGGTTTGATTTCCTTTGTTTCTTATTGTAACTCTTAAAACTTAGATTAATTGTATCTTGGCCTAGTTAGAGAACAGCTGGCCATAACTTAAAAAATATCTATAGGTACATTTCTGCCAGGATACTTACCAAATTACAAATTGTGGCAAACTTTGAGAGTCGGGCTGGGGCTGACTTTTATAATTAACTGTTCCTTTTTAATGTAACTTTGTTTTGAATAGTACTCTTCATTCCCTTCAATATTTGAATTCTTTCTGACATTATGAATGCATCCATGCTTGTGAGATTTATTGCCATTTATTTAGCCAATGGCCACTGACCAAATTCTAGGTTATTTCCAAAGTGTTGCCAGGCCAACTATTATTAAGGTGATCATGCCTGCATGTTTCATATGCTTCTGTATTACTACAGGATAGAATCAGTGTAGAACTGCTAAGTGAAAGTATTGTGTGCTCTTTTTTCTTTTTTTTTAGAAATATCACTAAATAGCAACATTGTAGAAATGTTGCAGTAATTTATACTCCTAACAGTGCATGACTTTGCTAATATCCCCTTGCATTAACCAACATAGGATGTTATTATTCTCCTTAATCTTGGCTAATCGTAAAATAAAATTAATTTCCTCTTGTTGTAAATGAAATTATTAGTGAACTGGGAACAATTTTGATTGTTAGGGAGATCTGGAATAAGTATGTATCTTTAATGATGGTTATTTTCAAAAACTGATTTGTAAGATTTTTCTGCACACAGTGCAGTGATACTTCTGCCATACATGTGGAAAACATTTGCTCCCAGTGTACTTGATTTCCTGAACTTTTCATAATGTCTTTTAGTATAGATTTATATGGTTTTATGGAGTCAACAATGTCAGTTTTTTTTTTTTCTTCAAGGCTTTTGGGTGTCATATCCTGATGAGGGAGTGGTGGAAACAATTCTAATCAATATCACTAACATCCTTCTGCTGAATAGTGGGAACTCAAAAACGTCCAGGATTCTCTTTATTCTTTGTAAGAGACAATCTTTTTTTTTTTTTGGTCTATGTTTTGTGCTCTGAGTAACTGCTTTGAAGATAATACACTCTCTTGATTTGTTATGAAATTTTTATTTTTTCATAGAATAAAAAAATTATAAAAAATTATTTTACGAAGTTATAGGTTAACAGGAAGTGTGACTCACCTTGGAATTATTAAAACGGCCTCCGCTGTGTTTCCTTGGGGTGCGTCATTCCCTTCTGCTTTCTTGTCTAACAAAGCGAAGGATAAGGTTAAGAGATAGCCTCATTCCCCCCTCCCCCGGAACGCCTCACTTTGCAATCCTGGTTGAGAATCAAATATTCCCATCTTCCTTCTCCTCTTCCTCCATCCCTTTTCCTCCCCGTCGTCTTGCTGTGCAGGCAGCGCCTGGGTCTCCATTTTTCCCCGCTGCAGTCAGCAGAGCAGTCACAGGGGAGGTGTCTCTGCCTCGACACTGCCCTATCGGAGCCCACAGTCCATGGCAGCCTTTGCCACAAAGACTTAGGGGACTTTCCGGCTGGGGAGAAGGCCCAGGTGCTCAGAGGCAGGCTCTGCAAGGCCATGAACCTCGGGCACTCCTGACCACCGCTGAGGAGTTCACAGCTGGCGATGCTGGCAGGAGGTGGGGCCGGCAGGAAGCAGCGGATGTGGTCACCGGAAGCGCGCGTCTTGTCCCCGCCCCTTCCTCTTCCGCTCTGGGCCATGGAAAGAGCTGTTCTGTCCGCGTGTCCGTGCGGCCATGTGCTCCGTCTTCCCATAGCCCGGGGACAGTGGAGCTGGGTAGCCCTACACCACCGAACACCCCAAACGGTGAGCCAGACTACGTCTGTCTGCTTTCAGCCCTTGGGAGGTCACGGCGGATCTGCGGGATGCGCTCTTCTCCCAGGTTCTCCCAAATGCCCCTGAAGAGACGGTGAGCGGTCCCATGAGGGACAATGTGTATGTTGCTGTCGGGTACTAACTTTGGTTACCGCATGCAATTATGTCTGCCTGTTTTTTGAATGCTTAGCTCTAACAAAACTTGCCCTGTGATGCTGAATTTAAGCACTGTCTGAGATTAGTATTTGTCCTCTGGAACCTTGATAGCCCCTTGCAATATATACTCGTTGTCAAGTATCTAGCTTGCGTCTAGCTGTGTAAGTAGTTGTGATTTGTTTTTCTTGGATTCTGAACTCACTGGGGCCAATATACTCCTTAAAACTACTCAGCGTTTCTCCATAGTGGTTGCCATGATGATTTTATTCATCCAGATGGGTAAAAACACATTCTAGATTGGAAGGATATACAGAAATTTGGAATTACACCTCAGAATGATAGGGAGGTTTAAAATAAAGGAGTGTCCATAAAATTATTCACATGCTGGTAGTGGCTGTGGGAATTCATTTGTAAGGGAGAACAGAAGAAAATATTCAAACTCAGGCACTTTCTTACTTTTGCTGTATGAATGTTGGAGTAAACATAATCTCTATTATGATCTGTAGTAGTCAGATCTGCTCTTGAGGGATTAATTTTCAGATTTTAAAAATTATATAAATGTTTAAGAAGTTCAAGTTCAGTAAGGCTGACAAAATACTTTGTTGAATGAAAGAGAGGAGAATTAACAGGTACAACAACTGGTTTGTACTTTAAAATTTGTGATTAATTTTTCTATCTGCATGGTATTTGTCATTCTTCATATTGGTGCAATCCAGGCAAGTTTACACTGCCTGTGAATACAACACATCTTTCCTGATCTTTATGCATATTTTTAGTCTAACACAGTAAATGTAGAGCAAAAGTTAAGTTTTGTTTTAGAGCAGAATTGGGTTTTATAAATAAGGGCTAAAATATTTTGTGTATCATTATTGTATTTAAAACAGAGGGACCGGCTTTGGGATTCTTTGAAGCCTACACTGTAGACACAGACCTTCTGAATAGCTTGTATGGGTGTGCTCAAATCAAAGCAACATGCTTTGCTTAAATGGAAAAATAGCTCATTAAGTTGCTATCATTCCTCAGTTATCAGTAGAGAATAGCCAATAATTGATTTGGAAAGGGAGGGGAATCCTTTCCTAAGCTGGCACTGATTATTTTTTTTTATTGGCTCTGTCTCCTGATGATTAACACAGAAATTCCTGTAGCAATTATAGACTATCTTATAAATGACTCTCATAATTTACAGCTTGCCATGAGCAGCTTCAACTCAAACATGTGTATAATTCACTCTTCTGGCTCATTTCCATCATCTCTCCCTCCCCACTCTGAGTCTGGAGTGCCTCACACGTGTGAAATGCTCTAGTCTGAGGGAGTGTATTCCTTTTAGCCAGCTAAGTGGGCCCATCAAATAAAGAATACTATGTTTGGCTTTCATAGATGCATTTGGATAGAAAATCGGGGTATTCCTGATGAAGTAATTCTGTAGTTGAGTCCCACACTCCATATATGATCACTGATTTCAGCCCACTATTCATCCTCTCAGTTTTCTTCCTCTTTACCTTTGAGAAAAATACCAGAATTAAGGGAAAACAACTTAGTTAATAAATTTGAAGATTTCAAGAAGGGCAAATAGAGTTAACCAGCACTCACCTGCCCCTGCACAAAGAAGAACTAAAGTGACAGGTATGTGGCATTTTGTAACCATGGGAGAGAACTGAGAATCAGCAGAACAGAAATTGGAACTTTATAAGATTCAGAGATCTGGGACCACAGCATAATAGATGCAAAATATACTGGTACCCACAACTCTGGTCCTGTAGCTGGGGAGGGTGTCTCCCCTTTGGAGAAGTAAAGAGGGAGTCTGTGCACACTCTGTCAATGCTGGGAATGCCAACTCCTGGAAAGTCTGACAGCCCCCTTAGGCAGCCTGCCCTCTTTGATAAGTAGTGGAAGATCTGCAGTTAGGCTTTCCCACTTTGGAAAAGGATCGCCCGTGATGGGAGCGATGGCCAGGTAGTGCCTTAAGAAGGGAGCTTTTGTGAGAACTTGTGCTGCTCTCAGTGTTAAAGGCCCTGCACATTTCTCTCTCCCAGACCCCACAGAACCCTACTCTTGAGAGGTTTGTGGATGGTCACCTCACAAGCCCGACCTGGTGCAGTATCCAGAGTGTTTCCTACCCAAACCATCTAGGGTTTCTGCACTGCAGGCGACACTTCCCTGGAGAACCAGGGGATGGGGGCAGGGGACAGGGAGCCTGGGTGTTGAGGCCATGGGAGTGGCCATCTGTATGGAAGGCAGATACCACGTGGCTCTTGTGCCCTCCCCCTGGGCTGCTGTGGGGGTACATGTGGCTGCCAGGTAGGAAGGGGGGAACCCACATGCCAATGGACCTGTGGCAACTGGATAAAGGAGGCCAGTTCTGGCCACATGGCGCTCCAGATAGGGATAACAGCTAAAAGAATATGGAGGAAACCCAGTCACATGTAGTTGGGTGCTCATTCTCACGCCTAGCAGTGCTCCCACAGTCACAGTGAACTGGAAGGCTGCCACACCTGTGATCACCCCGCCTGTGTGGTTTCCACTCTGGGCCATCTTGCACCTTGTCTGACTGTGCTTGGGTGTCTACATCCAGAGGCTTGCAGACTTCCTGTTACCACCTTGGTCCATGTAGCATTGGGGCCCACACTACTGCCTGGTCAGTGGACAGGTGCTTCTGGCCCCTTCCACAGCTGCCATTGCTACTGCCAGATAGGGATCACCCACTCTCATTGTAAGCCACACAGTGAAGTTGCACAGCCCTGCTGTCTACACCACATGTACCTGCAATGCAAGTATGCAATAGTGAGTTTCTCTGACTCTGACACATTGTCCAAACCATAGGGAGGTGACACTGTGGATCCCAGCTCAAATCAAAGCCAACATTGCCTAATGAGACCCCAAGATATCTTCAGGAAAATCCACTCACTAAAAAAGACCACTCCATAAAAGTGCTAGTGATATCTCATTCACCAAGAAGTTTACATCTTAATGTGGGAGGACAAGTAACAAGAAACAACAAGCCAATACACACCACAAAAGATCACAATGCTTTAACAACAGATTTCAAAAAAATAAAAGTGAATGAAATGCCTGATAAGTAATTCAAAAGAACAAATTTTTAAAAACTCACTAAGTTTTGAAAGGATAAAGATAAAACAGTTCAAGGAAGTAAGAAAGATGATGCAGGATATAAGTAAGAAATTCAGCAAGGTGACAGATTCTGAAAGAGAACCAACCAGATATCTTGGAAGTAAAGAGCTCAAGAAGTCCAATAAATTTTTTTTCAAAAGTCTCAACAATGAGGTAGATCAAGTAGAAGAGTATCTGAACTTGAAGATGAGTTTTTGAAATATCACATGCATATGAAAAAGAAAGAGAGAAACAAAGACGGCACTCAGGGTCTTTGGGTAAATTTAAGGAAGGACACAGTGAATGAAATAATAGTAGAAAAATAGTAATAACAGTGGAAATAATAGTAGAAAACTTTCTTAACCATGGGAAAGAAATGGACATTTATCTAAACAGGATTATAGTACTTCAAATAGACATGGTCAATAAGGATCCTCAGCATGATATATTTTGATTAAACTGTCGAAAGTACAATATGAAGAGAAAATCTGGAAGTCTGCAAGAGAAATGCAAATCACATTTAAGGACATTCCTATTAGAAGAAGAGTCATCTTCTCAGTGGAAATCCTGCAGGATAGGAACAAAAGGAATGACACATCCCAAGTGCTGGAAGAAAATAACTGCACATGCCAACTAACCATACCTAGAAAAAAGTATCCTTTAGAATGGAAAGAGAAAAAGAGGTCATTCCAAGATGAGCAAAGCTGGAGACCAGCCTTAGGAAGATACTAAGAGAGTTCTATGTCCATAAGTGAAAGAAGGATGACCACCATCATGGAAGTGTAGGTACCCAGAAGACAAAAAATACCTATATATTGCTGATACAGCTCTTCCTCGGCACCGCCTATGGAGGTGGCAGTCATCTCTGACTCGGCACCATGGCGGCCCTCAGACCCCTTGTGAAGCCAAAGATCATCAAAAAGGGGACAAAGAGGTTCATTTGGCACCAATCAGACCGATATGTCAAAATTAAGTGCAGCTGGAGGAAACCCAGAGGCATCGACAACGGTGCGGAGAAGGTTCCAGGGCCTAATCTTGATGCCTAATATAGGTGAAACTTTAAAGACATCAAACTTCAAATACACACAGAAGAAAGAATAAAGCATATTGAAAACAACCAGAAGAAAATTAACAGAATAGGAGGCGTAACTCCATACCTTTTAATAATAACCATTAATTATAGACTTGCTAAATGAATTTAAAAAAGAATGCTGCCTGTGAGAAACTGACCTCATCAAAAAACACGCAGAAAGTGAAAGGATAGGAAATAATATTTTGAGCAAATAGAACCCTATACTTGTATCAGACAAGATAGACTGTAAGATGAGAATTGCAGTAAAGACCAAGACTAAGAAGATACAGATTGTGAATCTATAGGAACCTAATGTCAGAGTACCCAAATTCATAAAACAAATACTATTACACCTAAAGCAAGAGATAGATTCCAATCAGGTAATTATAGAGGACGTCAATACTACCAACCTCTAATCAATAGAGTTAAACTTTACTGTGGACAAGATGGGCTTAACAGACACAGAATGGTCCCTCAGACAGCTGCAGAGTATGTATATGGAATGTTCTAGAGAGCAAATCGTGCATTAGGCCACAAAGCAGTCTTAACACCTTGCTTAAAAAATTGAAATCATATCCTCTTATCTCTTCTCATCCAAATGAAATAAACTAGAAGTCAATAACAAGAGAAACTTTAGAAATTACACATGTGTTGTAATCAGGGTTTGTAGGAAGAACAATACAGGACACATAATTTGCAAAATTATTTTATAATTGTCACCTAAAGAGTTAAACACAAGAAGTACAGGAAATCTGTCCACACACTTAAGACCCAAGGATTCCAGCTGAGAGTCTGGACTCCACAACAATGTCCTGCCTGAGTCCAGCTGACAAGCTTCTCCTGGAGACTGAGCAGCACACCATCTTCACCTCCAGAGCCAGGAAGCGATGATCAACATAAAGACCAGAGCTCTCCCAAAGTGAACCACAGCCATTCTCAGCAACAACAAGGTCACCAGCTCCTCTGACAATGAGAACAGCCAGGTTCATATAAGGAAAGGATCTCAGCAAACTCCTTCAGGAGAACCCATAGCAACAGAAGAACCCATAGCAACAGGAGAACTAACAGCACAAACAATAACACTCTTCCTCGCCAGGTCTTTCATGCTGGCAACTTTCCTCAGGTGGGCCATCTATACTCTGCAACATGCTGATTCAGTTCAGCTGGTGTTTAAGTTGACTATAAGTTTTCAGTCCTTCACAACAAGTATGTAGAGATTGAACAATATCCTTTGAATGAACAGTGGGTCTTTCAGAAAGTTACAAGTGAAAATAAAACTTTTTGAAACAAAGGAATGGAAATACACTAAAACCTAGGAGATGCAGTGAAAACAGTGCCAAAGGGAAAGTATAGAGCAGTGAAGGCCTTCATAAAAACAAAAGGAAGATTTCACATGAACACACTAACAATGTATTTCAAGAACTTAAAAATGCAAGACATCTAACACAAAATCAGTAGAAGGAAAGAAAAAACAAAGACCATAGCAAAAATAGATGAAATCATCTAGAAAAGCAATACAAAAGATCAATGAATGAAGAATTGGTTTTTTGAAAAGATAAATCAAATGGACAACTGTTTGAGAGTAGGGGGAGGAAAAAGAAGAGAGAGAACCTAAATAAAGTAAGAGATGAAAAAGATAACATTAGAATTGATACAACAGAAATGTGAAGTATCATCATTAGGGATTATTTTAAAAAATTTTATGTTAACAATTTGGAAAATCTGGATCATGTAGGCAAATTTAGGGACACACATGATCTACCAGAACTGAAGGAAGAGGATAAAATCTTGAACTGATGAATAGCAAGTAATGAGATTGAATCAGCAATAAGTACATCCCCAAGAAAAGCAGGCCCAGGACTGCTGAATTTTACCAGAATTTTATAGAAGAGTGAACACTACTGCTTCTTACACTAGGCTGCAGAATGGAAAGGGAGAGAACTCATTCTGTGAGGCCAGCATTACCTAGTTACAAAACCGACAAGGAGATGACAACCCAAAGAACCAAAAAACCATCAGCTGGTGTCCCGGATGAACATGGGTGGAAACGTCCCCAACAAAACACTGGGAAACTGAATTCAATTATAGTACACCCCAACCAAGTTGCTTGCATCCTAGGGATGCAAGTATGGTACACATATGCAAATCAGTAAATGTGCATCTCATCACATCGACAGGATGAAAAACTCATGTGATCGTTTCAACAGATGCAGAAGAATCAAGTGACAAAATTGAAAGTCTCCTCATGATAAAAATCTTTGAACACATTACACACAGAAGGATCATACTTAACATAATGAAAGCTGTTTTTGATGAACTCATAACCAGCAGCACTTCCTTATGGATGACTATATTAGTCATCCATAAGGAAGAAAGAAATCCTACTGTCTACAGCACAGTGAATGGTACTGTATTTTCTCTCATGTGAGGCAAATTAAAGAAACTGATCTGAAAGTAGAATAGTGATTACTAGGGCTTGCAAGGGATGTCTTGGAAGGAGCAGAGAGTGTTGGTGCACTGTGTTTGCACCTATAGAGATAGCTTGCAGAACTCTATTAATATTTATAGTTAGCATGTACTAATAAAACATTTGAATTTGTTGTAGGCAGGGTTTGAAGGGAAAGGAGTTAATACAGGACACATTATTTATAGGATTATTTTATAATATTTACCCGAAGAGTCAAATGCAAAAAAGTGTGGGAGATCTGTCCATACACTAGAGACCCAAAGAATCCAGCTGAAGACCTGGAGCCCATGACAATGTCTCATGTAAGTCTGTATCAAGGATCTGTACTGAAAAGGCCCAAGGGTCAGTGGCGGAAGCTAGAAAGTCTGCAGCAGTGGAAAGAAGGATCTGTACCATAAGGCTGAGGGTTCTGCAACTGGAGCCAGGAAGCAACACTCAAGGTAACAGCTCCCCTGAAAAGAACTGCAGCCATCCTCAGCAACGAGGTCCTGAGCTCCTCAGACGATAACAGCTGAATTCATATCAGGAAAGCCAGCATGGCCAGCTTCTCCAGGAGAATCAGTTGTGCACCATGCTTCCCCTCTAGTTCTCCTTCTATGTTGTTGGCAGCAATCCTCAAATAGGCCATGCATACCCAGCACCACACACTGATTCAGTTCAGCTGGGTGTTCCAAGTTGACCATTAGTTGTCAGTCCACCACAGAGTTTTAATTCCTGTTCTTTTTTTTCATTTTCATATAATATATTTTAAACAAATTTTAATGTATCTTTTTATTAGTAAATGTTTGCAGTAAATAATGATTACATTTATCATGGAGAGTTGGTATGTGTACATCAGGCATCTTAATTTATTTTGTATCCCCTTCCCTCCCTTGCCTCCCTGTTCCTTCTGCTTCTTGGTTTCTTTCATTCTATTATAGTAATAGGTGCATACCCATGATCAAAAAATACAGTAAATGTTTGAATAAAAATATTACTACCTTAAAAGATATATCACCATTCATGCCCCTCCTCCTCACTTCCAATACACTTTGCCCATGTTTCTTGGCGTTGTGTGTTTTACTGTACCTGTAGTGTATTCTTTCTTAAATTGAAACAGTGAACTTATATCTTAATTACTCATTGTGTGGAACTGCAAAGGTGTGTGACTGGTCTCTTCTGATTTTTAAAAGTTTGTCAGAGAAACAAAATCAGGTGAGCAATTTGGGAGTGAAAAAAGAGAAGGTGAAAGAGATTTGAGGGAAGAATAGACAGGAGGTTGTTGATTAGGGGGAGTGATAAAGATTCTGTAGGAATGCGATGTCAGGGCTGAGCCAGTGCACTCTATCATGGATTTGAAGGAAACCATGTGAGCTGGTCGCAGCTGTGTGCCTGTTGTAGACACAGGTGGGATTCCTCAGGATTGAGATTATTCAGGAGGGTCTGCAGGATGTGTGCCGCCTGCAGTGTATCCTGGGTAATTCCTTACATCGGTTGCCAGGGGAGACTGTTCTAGTTTATCTAGGATGTTTAGCAGCATCCTGGGTTCTACTCACTTGTTGCCAGTGCCACTGCTTCAGTGGTGACCATAAACAATGTCTTCAGTCAGGTGTGATGATGCAGACCTGTCATCCCAGCACTCTGGTAGGCTGAGGCAGGAGGATCACAAGTTTGAGCTCACCGTGGGCAACTTAGCAAGTCCCTGTCTCAAAATTTAAAAATGGGTAAGGGATATAACTCAGAGCAAGGGCCCCTGAATTTAATCCTCAGTTGTGCAAAAAACGAAAAACAAAGAACAACAACAACAAAAAAACAACTCTAAAAGTTTTCGAAGGGCTCCAGGGTGACAAAGTGTGCACTCTGGAATTGACTTGTTCCTATACCTGCAGCATGGGTGAGAGCCACTGCCCTCCGCTTCCTGACCTGCTCTCCGTGCCGGCACAGCATTGGGCACATGCTCACCATGCCTGGTAAGGAGAACATTTCCGTGATCGTCTCCAAACTTGGTGCCTGTCTTGCTGGAAGCAGGACTTAGCTTGTGCTCAGGGCTCTACTGTGTTACAGAAAGGGCAGTGGAGTTCAGTTAAGCCAAGGGAAAGTGGGTGTCATGGAGGCTTGGGAAGCCAGGACCAGGCCCTCAGCACCTCTCCTGCATGTGCACACGGTGGACTCTCAGCTCCTAGCAGTGCAGGAATGTGGCTCTAACAGTGCGGCTGTTAAGAGCTCAGCACCCAGGGTTCCTGCTCTGGACTGATCATGCTAGTGCTCCCCGCTGGGTACAAGGCAGGTGCGGAGGAAAAGCTGGACTCGGCACAGTTTAGGCCCAGTAAGAGACTCGTAGCAGTTCCGGGGCCTGTGGGAACCCTCCTGTAACCCTGATTCCCACACAGCAACCAAGGCCAGCCTTGGGAGCAGCCTTGCAAAGGGTAGAGGTCGGGCCTGCTATGGTAACTCTTCTCCCTGCAGGGCATTTGTAGTACACATCACACAGAAAAACAATGCGCTCTCTGTTTCCCAAATTCTTAATCCCCTGCAAGGGCCTCATTTCTCATATCTTTGGGAAAGAAAGCAAGAAAGGAAGAAAAGAGAGAGAGAGGAAAAAAAAAAAAAAGAAAGACTGAAAGTCTAGTCTCGCCTCACACAGCTTTGCATACCTCATTTCTTTAGAAACAATTTAGGGACCAGTGATTGTTTATAAGAAATTCTGCCAAGAGATTCAAACCCCTAGAAAACGTATTCTCCACGTGTTTCACACAGGAACAAAAGAGGGACTTCTATTTATGTAATATCCCAGCAAACTTTTGTACACCCTATAACAGCCGCTTCAGCTTCAGAGTGAACTAAAGTATACTTCATACAGAACGAACTTGTTCTTGGAGAAAGAGGGTTTACTGCAGCGAAAAGATTAGCCCTAGTTGCTTGGCCTATTGACCAGATAAAAGTTGCCCAATTATTTAAAGTTCTGTCTCAAGAAAGAGACAATTCATGGGGTAAGTTCCTGTAGCTGTGAAGAATTCACTTGTGGAGGTTACTTTCTGCAGATCCCAGCAGGAACAGAGTGGCTACAGGGTGAGAACGGTTTAGCTGCTCTGTGACTGTGTCCTTGGGCCAATTAAAATTTTCTATTAAACTCAAAGTACAAAGGAGGAACTCTGCATATTTTAAAAAATTCTGAAATATGCTCAAACTCTTTAAAAAGTAAATTGTCAGCTCCATGGCTATTAAGTGTGGATTCAAATGGAGTTTCTAGTTTCAATTTTTTGAGCAATCTCCATACTGACTTCCATAGTGGTTGAACTAGTTTACATTCCCACCAACAATGTAGAAGGGTCCTTTTTTCCCAGCACCCTCACTAGCATTTGTAATTATTTGATTCTTGATGTTGGGCATTCTTTCTGGGATAAAAGGATTCTTGGTGTTGTTTTAATTTGCATTTCTCTAATGGCAGAGAGTTAAAGATGTCATATTACAGTGATACATGTATACCTACACTTATAGCAGCATAATTCATAATATGTCCATCAACAGGTGAGTGGATAAAGAAAATGTGGTATTTACACACAATGGAGTACTACTGTGCCACAAAGAGGGATAAACTTGAGTTACTTATAGGAGAACGGGTGCATTTTGAGACCATAGTATTAAGTGAGATAAATAAGATGAGCCTAAGTATTGCATTTCTCTTATATGAGAAAACCAAAGTATAAGTAAAGAGCAAAATAAAGGGTAGCTGATAGGAAGTAGGGTGACAAGTCTTTCTCACGTGGGAAGGGATCAAGAGCTGGGGGAGGGGAGAGAGGAAGGGGAGCGAGAGGGAGTGATAGATTATTATATCCATGTACCAGTTCCCTACAAGGAATGAAATGTTATGTGCTACAAACATGTACTACTAAAAACTTTTAAAAAAGGAGCTTGGATTCAGTCAGACACAAAGTCTTGAGTCTTTCACCTAGTGGCCATGACCCCTTGAAAGATGACTTCACTCCTTTAAGGCTTTGGTTGCTCATCTGTCAGAGGGGGAGGTGGTGGAACACGCTTCATAGGTTCCCAGGTGTGGAGGAGATAAGGTGTCGCATACTGTGTCATCTGTTGTCTCACTGTCTCGTAGTGTAGTCTCAGGGAATTTTAGCTCCTGTTTTTAGCAACGTACTGTTTATTGGTGTTTTAATCATCCATAGCGTTCAGTCAGAAAGCTTTTTATTTAACACCAGATCTTACTCTAGGTAGAAGAAATACAGTAATGAACAGGATGGGTATGACCTCTGTCTTTTTGGTGCTGAGTCTAATTGCCAGTGAGGTGTGATTGTGACACGTGGTAGTGACTGTGATAAGCAATTGAAGCATAACTTACAAGTTGCTAGACTACATCCACCTGTTACATACAAACTTAAAGAATGTTTAAATGGATGTGTGGACCTGTCCCATTTTATGAAAACAGTCATCAGTAAAAATAACTCTTATCAGTGACTAATTATGTATATGATCATGTGGAAGATGAGCATGAAAGATGAATGCCAGTGTATTTGCAGTGCTTCAGCAAAATCAAGGGATAACTTTATTTCTACATCTTTACCCAGGTCCACAAACAGGGATTAATAGATTGTTATAGAGACTTTTGGAAAAAGTTTAAAAGTTTTAAGAAAAATCACATGTTGATATGGGGAAATTATTTCAAAGCCTACTACAAAAGTCCTGATAAAAAATTATGTGTCTCTGAATCCAAGCATTGGAGGCAAAAAAGAAACAGAATAAAAAGAGAACTCTAGGTTAACATTATTGAACCTTGTGCTTAATGTAGAATAGACAGAAAGAGGGTACAACTTTTGGCAAAAGTCGCTGGGCGCCCTTGTCTATCCAGAGGCCACAAGAGAGGGCGGAAGTGCTCAAAGCTCTGAGGTCCTCATCGGGCCTCTGAGTGTGCTGAGGTGGGACAGCTGCAGGTCCGGAAGGGCCCAGCTGCTGGCAGGAGGGTCCAGCTATCAGGAGAGGCATCAAGACTGTGTTTCAGTAGTGACCAGGAAGTTAGGCTGTGTCCTCTTTGACAGGCTCTTGTGGGCCTGTCAGTCTCTGAAGACCAGTGTATCTCCTGGTCTATTTCTTGCCCTCCTCTGAGACAGGGTCTCACTCTAGTCCAGGGTGGCCTGGACTTATGTTTAGCCAGAGCTGTCCTTGAGCTTGTCCTTGTGATCCTTCTGCCGTGGCCTCCTGAGTGCTGGGTTTGTAGCTGTGTATCACTACACCCAACTTTTCTCCTCTGGTCTTGACTCTCTTCACCCCTATGTTAGCCTGTCTTTTATGTTCCTTTCCTGTACCTTTTTATTACAAATAACTCCAGCTAACTCCAAGCAGTACCCATTTCGAGCTTTCCAACTCTCTGCCTACCCCTTCTGTGGTTCTTCTTTCCTCCTGACTCCACACAGCCCTACAGTTCTGCAACTTTCCATCGTCTCTAATGTTTAATCTCTTATCTGGCTTCAATTCCAAGCCCTTCTCCTGCAATAACTTGTGCACAGGCTCACCTCGATGCCCTCCCTGGATGCTGGCAGTTTTCCTGTGATTCCTTTCTGGCTCATAAACTGTTAGTGGAAATCTGGTGGGTTCTGTAAGGCAGGGAATGGCTTTGGAAAGGCTTTAGTGTGTCCTCTTGTTGCAGAGGGTAGTAAAATTCTGCCGTAGGATTGGCCTTCAATGAAGGAGTGACTGAATCAATGTATCTGTAAACTTAGAGTTGCTGCCTTAATATATAAAAATGAATTTGCCTATCCAGTTCAAAGTAGGTATTAAATATAAACAAAGCTAATTTCTGGGAAGCCAGGTCTGAGCCTACAAGCTATAAAGTTTCGACAGATCAGAATTCCAAGATCTCAATCTAGGCATCGTAGCGTCCACAATGCTGTTCTCATCAGAGCCGTCTGAGGCGGAAAGGGGCATCGTGGCAAGGGCTTGACGAGCAGACAGCTAGTTTAACATAGAAGTGTCAGGAAATATAGAGGGTCCTTCAATCAGCAGACTACAGGAAATAGTTAAATGGGAGCTGTTTAGAAACGTCTATAGTAGGCATGGCTTGGTGGGTGAGATAGCAGGGGGTGGTCAGGGGACACATGGCCAAGGCCATCAGGAGAGGGGCAGCTGGCAGCGAGTCAGTCACCTTCCAGAATGTGTGGTACCCTATGGTAGAAATTCAACGTTTGAAACGAATCTGGAGTAGGATTTTAATGTCCAGGAAGGGCTGTGAGGTGCAGGAGAGAAACTCCGCTCTAAGTGACTTGCATTGGTACTCAGTACCCCAGGGAGGACTCACTGCCAGGATGTCACCGTGGGGATTTCTTGCTGTCACAGCGGCACCCTCCCCGCCTCCAGTCTGTTTCTCTACCCTTTCCAGGATAAAAATGAACACCGTGGAAACCTGATCCAAATGCTCCCCTGGTTTATAACCTCTGAGGGCTCCACATTGCTCTCAGAGCTCAAACTCTCCACCGGGCCCAGCAGGTCCTGGAAAATCTCCCCGACCCTTTGGCCTCTTTTGCTGTATCACTCGACACCGCGCTTTACAGCCAGCCACATGGCGCTCTTTACAGTCCCTCCAGCAGCACCTGCTGTGGTCACTCTAACCTCTGGGTTTTTCCAGGACAGCTTTTCCGCCAGATTATTTCACCTCTTTTCTGTGCCAGGATAACTTTTTTTTTTTTTTTAGCATCCTTGAGGTCCTGGTTAGAAGGTTTTTTTCTGGGAAACTCAGGTCCATGGAGCTTGGATTCCTTGTCCTCATGTTTTGTGCCCCTTGCCCCCCCACCTCCTCCTGTAATTCCCCTTGCTCTTCTCCTCCTACCCCAAAGTAAGTGCTGTCAAGACCAGGACCATTTATGTCCTCGGCAGTTATACACCCTGTGTCTAGGGCTCCAAAGCGGGCAGTCAGTGATTGCTGAATAAACAAATGCCTGCCGGAGCTTGGTTGTGGAGGAGCAGCTTTGACCTGGTGTTGGGCATGACGCCACAGGACCTGACGCTGAGGGTGACCAGCTGGATGGAGGCTGTGGAACCTCTCCTGCGTACCATGAGAGGCTGGCAGCAGGCGAATCAGGAGGCCCAGCCCTGCAGGCTGAGGGGCCCAGGAGCCATTTAGAGACACCATGTGTTCTGGCTGTCGTTGGATTAGAACTGAGGGCTGCACACCCAGGGCTTTTCCTTTCTCTGAGTTACTGGAGACTATTCGTGAGGTCCACATTCCAGTACTGAATATTAACTTTTTCTCTAATCTAGAGTAGTTTATAAAATAAAATGAATCAGCGTTTTAGACTTCGACTGGTTGGTAGAACTAATGTGAAAGAAGAATCTAAACCCTGCCTTTCCTGATCAGAGTTACCTGGGGCACTGTCTGGCTCTCCTTGGTCTCTACCCGCCCGTGAATTTTATGCTCAAACTTCACAACTCACACGGATAAAACCTTTTTGAATTTCACTGTGAAATGCTTGAGTCACATTGCTAAGATAATGTTTTTTATTCTATCATATATGGCATAGTATCCTGTCAAGACTTTCCAAAGATTCTGCCCAATTTCTTTTAATTAGTA
The DNA here is from genome assembly GCA_004363535.1 of Dasyprocta punctata. Classification (NCBI taxonomy): domain Eukaryota; kingdom Metazoa; phylum Chordata; class Mammalia; order Rodentia; family Dasyproctidae; genus Dasyprocta; species Dasyprocta punctata. Next base: position 13,886 of record RJWM01008567.1, on the reverse strand, counting down.
ACAAAGTATTGAGTGACTCTTGATTTTCTTTCCTTTCTAATTTGGTAGCTACAGTTAGGGAATCTCCCCAGTAATTTTATCCTATTTGAAAAAAAGTCTTCCTGCTTTTTGAAAGTTTTTTTTTTTTTATTAGTCTGTGTTTGCAGTACATAATGATTACATTCCTCATGGGAAGTTGGTCCGTGCACATGACACATCTTAATCCTTCTTATGTCTTCTTCCTTTCCCTCCCTGCACCTTGGTCCCCTTTCCCATTTGCAGAAGATCTACCTGCTGTTCATTTATAACATCTGTGATTCTGCTTCAGAGTACTTGTCAGGATGCACACTGACTGCTACATTATATTGTATACTGAGATTAGGAGCAGGCACACAAGGCAGCTGCCTGGTTTGCAGTTTCCTTCTCTAGCATGTAGCCCAGTGCCTGGCAAAAAGCAGGCTACAAAATAAACTTTTGCTTTGAATTAGTGAGCAGAGGCCCAGAAGGCTTCCTCCTGAGCAGGCTGCTGTACCGTTGAGCGGGGAGAAGGCACAGCCTGGAAGGTTCTGCGAAGAGGAGGCTGTTTTTCAGCTCATCGGAGCACAGGAATGCAGGAGTGATCTGAACACTGAGTGCTGATGTGGGCTCTTCCCACGAGGACGGTCAGAGCCACTGCAAGCTGTTGCTGATGACCTCAGTGGTCCTCTGCTAGCAGGTGATTCCTGGGAGGCATCAACGGCCAGGGAATGGTGCCAGCAATGACCTCAGTGCCTGCAAACAGCTGCTGCTGAGAAAGATGGCTCTGCTTCAAGCCCTGTGACGCCAACCTTGAGTGGTGCTGGAAAGGGATTCTGGGAAATGTAGTTCCATGGTCAGGCAGGGCACACATTGGAGTGGTCCCAGGGAGTTCCTTTTTGGAGTAGGAATGAACTAGTCTGTAGCTTCCATAAGGAGTGGGATCTCTATTTTTTTATTAAAAAATCGGTGTGCAGAAGCTTTATAATTTGATGTAATCTCACTTGTTGATTCTTGATGCTATTTCCTGTGCACTTGAAGTCCTGTTCAGAAAGTTTTCGCTTACACATGTGTTCTTGAGAATTTTATCCCCATGCATATCCATGTTTACAGCAGTACAATTCACAGTGGCTAAATCTTAGAAATGGCCTGTATGTCCATCAGCAGATGAATGGATAGAGAAAATATGTATTTTTACACAGTGGAGAACCACTCAGCCATAAAGAAGGATAAACTTGAGTCCTTTGTAGGAAAATGAATGCACTTTGCGACTGTTATGTTAAGTGAAATAAATCAGACATACAAGTTTAACCATTGCATGGTTTCTTTTATTTGAGAAACACAAAATATAAATAAAGTGCAATATAAAAGATAGTAAGCAAGGGGGTCATAAATCCTTTGCAGAAGGAAACTGGAGCAAGGTACGAAGGAAGGAGGGGAGGGCGGAGTGTCGAAGAGGCTGAAACATGGAGTGATGTGTCATGTACATGTGCCAGTGCCCCACAGCGAGTGTGGTCATTATGTACTGCGGATGTGTACTGATAAAATAATTTTAAAAAATGACAAAATCCAGCACTTAGGTGCTTAGGGTGCGATGGCCGGTGAGCAAGACAGACTCACAGCCCTCTTCCTGGGGAGCATTGCCGTTGGGAAGAGGCTGGCTCGCTGCTCTCCCAGCTTCCTTTGCATCTCAGGGACCAGGTGACCAGGGCAGGGAATGTTTCTGTGCTGGTTCTGGAGCAGACGCTCAGTCTGCTGGGTGCTCTTTCTGCCTCAGCCTTCAGGTGTCCAGCTGGGGACCCAACACCCAGCCTCAGCCTCTGGAAGATCAAGGGCATCACCCAGGCGCTAAGGGAGGTGGTTCCTGGGATGTGGTCATCACACAGGCCGAAGCTGCTGATCAGGGATGCCTGGTTGGATTTTGGATAAGATAACGAGAACTTGGAGTGTAAAACCAATGACACGCAGGCATTGCTTATGCAGCAGCTGGGTAACCTGAGGTGCATAAGAAACATTTGCTAATGAGCAAGTAAACAGAAAGGCTGTCTCTGCCTTTGCCAAGTCCAGTGGGTAATTGCTTAAGCAGGAACTCCTGATAGGATGGGAGGACTCCCTCTCTGCCCCCTGCTGTGAGCACCCTTTCCCCGACACATCTGCCTCCTGTGTGGTAAGAGTTGTCAGGCAGCCAGGCTGGCAACTAATTAGAAAGAATCTCCCATTGTTAAGGATGAAGGCTGTGTGCAGCTCAACCTTCTCATCAAAAGTTTGCAGGAAAATTGTAGACAGAGTTAGCAGAGGGGCCTGCCCTGAGCGTCACTGGTCTGCTTGGACCCCGCGGCAGCCCCAGGACTGCAGGGTAGAGGACAGAGGCAGAAACTTGTCAGATCTTGGGTGAGTGCCAGTGCGAAGAGGACCTGGAGGCTCGCAGCAACTTGATCCTCTGGCCTTGGGTCCCTGATGTTCCGTATTGCATGGTGGGACCCCCCCCACCCCATCCTGATTTAGTTGGTGTGGGGAAATTGAGTCCAGGTAGGGTTCAAAACTCTCACTGGAGTTTGGATATGAGTAGGCTTTTGGACATTGATCTCAATGTGGGGACTTTGAAAGTGTGTTACACATCACTTATAGAAAGACCAGGGTGGGGGAGATGACAGTCTGGGAGGTGCTGTCTGAGAGGTGGACACCGTAGGTAGCCTCGGCTGGGAGCAGGTGGCCAAATGCAGACTCACTGTGGACAGCCTGGCACCCAGTGGCTGAGCTTGAGGCCTGGGAATGTGAGGATTTCTCCCGGAAGATTGGATTACTGCTGCTAGAAAAGTACAGTAAAAAATGCTGGGGGTGGTGTTGTATGTCTGTAATCCCAGCACTCTGGGAGGCTGAGTCAGGTGGATTGCAAGTTCAAGTCAGCCTGCTGGGCAGAGGGCTTGAGCTGCGCCCATGACTCCACTACAGCTTCACTCCTTTCCCCTGATTTTTTTTTTTTTCTCCTTGACACTGGTAATTGAATCCAGAGCCTTCATATTGAGCTATATTCCCAGCCCCATTTATTTATTTATGTATTTATTTTTAAACTTTGAGACATGGTCTCAGTAAAACACTGAGTTGCCCAGGTTGGCCTCAAACTTGCAGTCCTCCTCCTCCAGCCTCGCGGAGGGCCGAGCTGACCAGTGTGTGCCACCACACCCGGCTCCTCATCCTTGCTTGCTAGCTCCTTATCCTCATGGAGGGCCAGGAGAGACAGTCAGTGTCCCACAGTAGAAAGAGGCCTTGTGGGGAAGGGTATGTAAGGAGGAAGAACCTAGAAAGCAGGGAGTGGAGACGTGATGTGTGTATGTACCGAGACCCCATCATGTGTTCATTATGTAGGGCAAATGTGCACTGATAAGAAAACAGAAGGGGTTTGGAGTTGGGAGTGAGAAGCAGGTGGGAAGGGACGGGGCCCAGCGCAGCTGGAGAGCCCCTGCTTTCCCTTCTGGGTTAGTTCTGAGTCACTCAGACTGTACTGTGTCTGTGGGGCGTGGGAGGGGATCTGTCATTACAGCTAAGACACTCATTCCGGTTCTGGTCGCTCCCTTCCCTGTAGGCTCAGAACCTGTCCAGCGGGCCTTTGGTACAGTGAGTGGGTGTTTCCTCTCTTCAGTAAAAGAACTCTCTGCACCTTGGGGAGTTTGGCCAGCCTGGGTTTTTTTCTTGGCTGTCTTTCCTGATGCTTTCTGTCCCTAGACCGGGAAGAGATGCAAGTCGAGATGTGACTTTCTTGATCGCCTGTTGGATGAGCCCCGGGAACACCATGTCTGCCTTGCTCCTGGGAGTGGCACTCAGTTGGGTGTTGCTAAGGAAGAGGCAAAGAGTGGGTGGGGAGTCAGGGTGCGGCTGAACCCACAGGACTGAGCTTGGATGTCACCTGTCCGAGTGTACCTGCCGGTCACCGGTGCCCGAGGGCGAGCCTCACACACCTGAGTATCTACATTTCTTGATCACCAAGCGACAGAGAAGCAGGAGGAGGGAGGGACTGCTTTACTGTAGTGGTTTCAGCAGCTCTCACCCGTGACCAGCACTGTCTTCCCCAGCCTGCTGGCCTCTGATCTTCGTTGGTGTAGCCTGAGTTTGGGCTCGGTGTCATTAGATAATGTCTCTTTTCTTTAAGGCTTAGTACACAAACGTTTTGCCTGACCTTGCAGTGGCTTGATGGTTAATGACGTGCTTACAGGAGAGTGGATGGAATGTTCTCGTTTGAACATGCATCATCCTTCCTCCTCTTCTCTGCTGTCAGAACACACGTCAGACAGGAGCCTAAAAGTGACAGATATGTCCTGCGTCCCATGGCCACAGGATGGGGGTGGAATGCTTTGGTCTTTAAGGAAATCCTCACATCCTCCATGGAATCACATTGCCAGTCCCACGCCCCAGGGCACGCTGTGGGAGTCTAGGGGACCCCCCTTTCAGAACTGGTTTGCGCTGTGTATTCTGTCTGACTTCACCTCTGCTTTTGTGTGTCATTATCTCTTGTCTCATGGATTTTCTTCAGTGTCCTCACGGGTGATGGAGACGGAAGTTGAGTTCCTGATGCTAGCCTGCCGGCATCTCGCCTGGGTTTCTCATGGCCTGGAGCACATCTGCCTTGCTCCTGTTTCCCTGCAGAGTGGCTGCTTCCAGGGCAGCTGTGGGGCTCTTTTTTCTACAACTGAAATTGTTTGGAGCTCGGTGCGGTGGCACATGCCAGTAATCCCAGCACTTGGGAGTCTGAGGCAGGAGGATCACAGGCCAGTCTGGGCAACATAGTGAGTTCAAGGCCAGGCTGGACTGCATAGTAAGAGAAATCCTGTCTCAAGAAAAAAAGAACTTAAACTGTTAAACTTGAAGGAAGTCATTTAAACTGCCATTCGTGTATTGGCCTAAAGGGAATGGGATGGAAGGTAAATACATCCAGCAGAGAACTTGGTCTCTATAGTTCGTTTGGTTATTTACAATTATTGTAAGAAAATTGTATTTTTTACGTGCCTTGTCTTAGTGTTATCAATTCCAGCTCCTGCTTATATGCAGAGATGTACAATGTCCTTATCCTTCAGCACAGTTTACTAGAAAACGTGTCTTTGCAAATGAGAAGTCACCAGATTCAGTTGATGACTTTCTGTGTGGTATGAGCAATCTCTGTGCGTCTCTCTGTCTCTTTGTCTCTCTCTGTCTCTCTCTGTCTGTCTCTGTCTGTCTTTTTCCATCTCTTTCTAACTGGAGGGCAGGAATCATTCATTGATTTTCTGCTGGGTACCAACCTCATCTCTCATTTATGACATTTTTCTTCTGGTCTTTCCTGAATTCCTTTACTATCTTTGGGAATGGAAAGGAGAATCATGGATATGTTAGTGGTGAGCTCTTTGAGCAAAATCATCATCTCTCCTCAGTCAGAATCCTTCTGATTTTGCTGAGCCTTTTGAAGCTGATAGATCATTTGCTTATCAAGGAAGGTCTGTTTTTACTTCTTTCTAGTTGGTCTCTCTGCATGGAAGAGCAGGAGAACTGGAACCTCTCATGGCAGCAGTTCCCAGTGGATTCCAGATTCACTATTCAGGTATACTCCTTTGAGGTTTGGAAAAAGAAGTGAGGCACAGGCCTCCCCCAGGGCCCAGTGTTGTGGTGGCCTCCAGATGGCAGGGCACAGATCCAGGTGTGGCAGGTGGTTTCCTGATTGTAGAGCAGGAACACACTTTCCTGATGTGCTTTTCGTCATTTCTAAAAACTTCCCTGGGAGTTTGTTTATTCAGTTTTCTAATGACTATGATTGCTGTCTAATAATGAGAGGACTCTTTCTGCTTCACTGGAGCAGATGTATTACCTGCCACTGCTTTGACTGATGAGCCCCAATGCGGAAACCTTGATTATTCCTCTGTGGTATGGCTTAGTTTCTGAGAGGATTTTGGAAATCTGGTGCCACACCACCATCTTTTCTGAAAGTTTATTTATGAGACCATTTTGAGTAATGAGATTTCAAATGGTTGTGTAGTGAGAGCTGTCTGTTCACCTCCCCTATCGTCTTTGGGAGTTTGCTTAGGAAGTGAGATCATACATTTTTGGAGATTTCATATACACCTTATCTCCAAAGCCTTGGTGTTGGTATAAACACCAGTCTTTCTATTACAGATCAGATGTCTTCTTCTTATACCCATTTTTCTTGGTGTGTTTTTTAAGATGAGATTTAATTTTATGTCTTCTGAGTGCTGCTGCCATGGTCTGTGTGTGTGTGTGTGTGTGTGTTTTTTTCTTCCAGTTTCACTTTGGACATTGTTTATTTGTTGCTGCTTCCCACCGCCCTCAGGCTGACATGGCTGTCCCTGTATCCCCTGCATTTGTATCAGTCAAGTCTTCACCAAGGTTGTAGGGAGACAAGAAGGCTGGCTTCTGGCTTCCTGCAGGAAGAACATGGAAGCTGATTCTGGAGAAACAGTAAAGGTTAGCATAGGGCAAATGAGAGTAGATAGAACAGTATTTGACAAATGTAAAGATTTAGACCGAGAGAAAAGTGTGGTGGGCTCTGTAAACTGAGGAAACTCTTGAAGCTGGAGCAAGATGGCCACCTAAGAAGTTATGGCAGCCAAGTGGAGGAAAGGTTAGTGCACTTTACTTGTGGTATCCTAAGAGAACCCAGGATTCTACCCAGCCCAGTTCATCATGGAGAAGCCTCTACAACAGTCCAGTCTGGTAACATAACAACACATCATTAAGTAGTTCTGATTTTTACTTGCATTTCTCAAATAATATTAAAACTCTCACTTCTTCCTCCAATTCCTGTTTCTTCTTCTTGTTTTCTTGTCCTGTTTCCTAATACCTCAGCACAGCCTCGACATCTTTTGATTTTCAGGGTTTTCTGACACAAAGCTCCTGTTTTGTCCCTGCCACCTTTTTCCTTTTGAATCACTTTATTAAGTTTACTCAGTGTCTCCAAGTCTTTCTCCTTCTCTGGTCCTTTCTTTGTCTGACTTCTTTGATTGTGCATCTAAAATAGGCCTGCTAGAGGCAGAATCTTCTCTGGAGAGTAGGAAGAGAGAAAGGCAAATACCGTAGCCAGTTTAACTTAGGAATTTGGACTTTATTCTGTAGCCGGTGGCAGGATTTTTAGCTAGGGAGTGACACAGTCCAGTTTACTTTTGAGAATTGCAGAGCATAAACAAATACTTCAGTTATATAACCATAGAAAGTGCTTAGTATTTACTCATTCAATTTGTGTTTGTCCCACTATCCTAATATAAGATAGTAGAGAACTTGTAATTGCAGATAACTTTAAACAACTTAGCTAAATATAAATAGAAAATTGGGGCCTGGGAAAAATGTCTCTGGCAACATGAATGCCCTGGTTTCCTCAGTTCAGCTTCAGACTTACCAAAGAGTTGCTTCAGTGGCTCTGGGGAAACTAACAATCAACCTGTGTACTTTACAGCAATCACAGTAGCTGGCTTCAAAAGTGACTTCTTAGGTTTTGGAAAATTGAGGACCAAGCAATAAAATGTCAATGTAAAGTTAGAAACTCTGAGGTCTGAGAATACTGCTTTCTAGAGCATAATAGATAGGAACATGAGGTAGACTCCTAGGGCATGAATGGTCAGAATAATGATTAGTATTCGTTCTCAGAGTTATTATTTCTCAGTTTTCATAGGTATTGCACAGGAAGGATCTAAATGTTATTTTTGTCTGGAAGGACTTTTGAAAGCAGTAGTGATTTGCACAGTTTTTTCAGAGGAATAACAAATCTCTGTAGGCAGCTGAGGGGAAGTATTAGTATCTTGCTCTCTGGACTGGCTTATGCTGTGAGGTGCATTTCTGCATTACTGGTATATGTGTTATGACCTTGTAGTGCCAGCTGAATTTTGAGCATTTGCCAAGGACAGTTAGAGAATGCTGAGCTCTTCTTTCCTACAGGAGATGAAGGCATTGTGATCCCCTTATTTAGAGCAAGGTGCTTGGTGAAGCACAGCACAAAGATCCTCCCAGTGGTGGTGTATGCCAGACAGTCCTACCCATGGATTCAGATGTGTAGAAATTTCTGGTGCAGTCAGTACACAGTAAATATGAATTCCCTTTTCCTCTCAATAACAGACTGGTTACCAGATGCCAGAAATGTTGGTATCATCACCGAGTTTGTTTATAAGGATGAACATAAAGCAAATAATACATCATTTTTGTACTTTTAATTTTTGTTGGTTGTGTCTTTGTGATTTACTAAGACAGAGAGGACACTTCCATGAAGATGGCAGAGTGGTGAACAGCAGAGAAACAGCTTCTCTGAGATTTGGTGTCCAGATGCTGGAATATAGCAACATGAAGAAAAGAAAGAGGAGAGAAATGGGTCCTTGGGACCCAAAAGGATCTGAAGCAAGAATTGACATCCACAGGGAGAGCAATAGAGAAACCTTAGTGCAGAAGGAGGTGGCATGTGGTACTTTCTCCCTGAGTCCTAACTCACTGCGTGGGAGGGGTGGCTCAAACCTGCAGATGTAAAGTGACTACTGATGACCCCAGAGGCCTCCATGGAAAAATGCACCAGATGGAGCAGTAGACTGCAATGGCTGGTGAGTGTTTTGGGCTCAGAAGTCCCTCAGAAGAGGGTAATTGGCTGGTAGCCTTCTTGGAGAGAGGCAGGCTGAGCTAGGGACTTAGAGTTGCTGCAGGCCAGCTCTGTCTAGTGGCTCCCAGTGTCAGGGTGAGGCAGAACCAAATTGAAGTCTGCATGAGATCAAGAAGCCAAGTTCAAGTGGCAGGGGGCAAAGTTCAAGCCAGCAGGATAACATATAGTGTTACAGGCTGAAGAAGTTGAGTCCCAGGCTCACAGCCAGAAAGTAGCCCGAACTTTAGTGGAACTAAAGGTTCAGGCTTTCTGGGATTATCCACTATTCTGCCATAAATCTACTACTGGCTTACTGGGGTTGATCAACATGGATCTGGGCTCTGTCTGCGTACTGTGTCTACTGGTGACAGCAGAGATATGCCCTGAAATAGACTTTTCTTTTCTTTTTACCTTTTCTCGTTTTGTTTTGTTTTGTTTTGTTTTGTTTTGTTTTTTTCTTGGTTGTTCTTGGTTTTATTTGAGTGTGAACATTGTTTCTAGTTTTCTTGTTGTTATTGTTCTATTCTTGCTTTTATTTCTTCCATCTCTCTTTCCCTTCTATCTTCTTCAGTAGTTTCTAAAGTTCTTATACTCTTACTTTGTCCTCCAACCTTGTTTTTAATCTTTTCCTCTTCTTCTATTTCTTTACTCCCCCCACCAACCTTCTTTAAATTTTCTCCTCTGAGTGTAAAATCGCCATATTGAGGGCATATTTATTGTATACAGTTTTCTGGTTTGTTTTACATTTTGTTATATAACCACAAATATAGTTCATATGGTTAAAGGAGACAGTTTGATAGTTAACACAGTTTGTCATTTTCTAGGCTGTGTTTGATACTATTTTTATTACTGATTGTACAACTTTAGTCAAGGTGACATAATTGCTATAATCAGTTGTTCTCCCTGGCATGCCAAGACTGAGATTGCCTAGGCATAATAAACTATACTGTAGGCCAGTACCAAAGAACTAAGGGCTACACCAAGTAGGCAGCAACTTTTCATCCCCAGTAAGTTGGAGAGGTCAGATCTTGCAGCAAACTCAAAATCCAAAAGCCAGGTAGACCTGGATGACATCTCTGAGAAGTAGTAATTTCCTAAGGATTCTAAATACTAGCAATAAAGCTACTCACCATAAGCAGTTTACAAGCATCAACCCAGAAATTAAACTAAAAAATACAAATAAAAAACAAAAGACACTTAAGCACAATGTGACCTCAGACTTCTGGCTTACCAAAGGCAAACTCAGGACAATAAGGTAGAACAACTTGAAAACCACTCACCTGCAGTCTCTGAAGTAGTATGAGTGGAAGTAACAAAGCAGATGAATGAGGCTGTAGAAAAAAATCAAATGAGAAATAATCTCTCAGATAACTAGAGAGATGGTGACCATAATGAAAGACATGGTTAGTGACTCTAGAGCAGATACAGATTTAAAAAATAGAGGATCCTAGGAAACCACGAATATCCAACATACGAAAGACATGGACTCAGTGAAATAGATTCAGACACATATCCAGGAGATTAAAAATTCCATTGAAAGTATACACAGCAGAATGAGCCTATGTGAGGACAGAATATCAGATAGAAACAGGATTGTAGTTAGCGATCATGAAAAGAAGTATTTCTTAAAAATAACAAGGGGCCACGAAAAATCAATCCAACAGCTGCTAGATTATGGAAAGGATAATAGCATAAGATTGATTGGAGTCTATGAAAAAAACAGGAGATATTGCAAATGAAATAATAATAATAAAATTACAGAAATAATGGCACTAAACTTCCCAAGCATGGAAAAAGAACTTGACATACAGAAAAGTGAGGTGTACAGAACTGTAACTACCCATGATAAAAAAAAAATCTACACCAAGGCATGTAATAGTCAAGATTCTAGAAATTAAACATAAGAGAATATTGAAAGCTGTTGGAGAAAAGAAACAAATCACCTATAAAGGAAACCCCTTTAGAATCACAGCAGACTCAACACACACTCTCAAGTCAAGGAGAGCTTGGAGTGAAGTTATTTCAAGTCCTGAAAGAAAAAGCCTCTAGCCCAGATTGATGTACCTGGCAAAACTATTTCAAAATTGATGGAGAAATAAGATACTTCCATGACAAAAAAACCTGAAGAAATTCATGACTACCAAACCAGCACTCCAAAATATTCTGAAGGTCATTCCAGGAAGAAATAATAATAACTACAACTCTGTGATCCCGCCCCTGCCCCCCCCCCCACCAATGAATCCAACAGCTAAGGGAAGTAATTAAATAGAGGGGAGAGAAAGGGAACCAAGAACAGGAAAATAATATGGCAGTGATAAGTCAATACATACCAGTTATATCATCAGTGTAAATGGTTTCAATTCACTAATCAAAACAAACATGGCCAAATGGATCAAGAAGCAAGATCTAATAATATGCTGCATAGAAGATACACGTAAGTTATTTTTATTTTTATATTTATTTTTGCCTTTTTAAAACAGGCTCTCGCTATGCAGTTCAGCCTGGTCTTGAGCTCACTTTGTAGCCCAAGCTGGTCTCAAACTTGCAAAAATCCTCCTGCCTTAGCCTCCCAAGTGCTGGGATTACAGGCATGTGCCACCATGTCTGACTGAGACATACATAATTTAAAAGGAAATTCATAGACTGGAAGTCAAAGGATGGAAAGCAGTATTCCATGTGATATGGACCTGGAAAAAAGCAGCAGTAGCTATTCTATTTGCAGACAAAATGAATTTCAGGCCAAGACTGATTAAGAGAAATAAAGAAGGTCATTACATCCTTCTACAGGGATTAATTAAAGAGAAAGAGATAACAGTCACAAATATATATGCACCAAATACTGACATACACAGCTTTATGAAGCAAATATTAATGAATATGAAAAATCAAATGCACACTAACACATTTGTAATTGGGAACCTCAGTACATCACTGTCACAAATGGACAGGTTAACTAGACAGAAAACAAAAATCAACAAAGAAATACCAGAATTGAATCAAACTTTTGAACAAATGGACTTAGTAAATGTCTACAGAGTGTTCCAACACAAAACGTCAGAATACACATTCTTTTCAGCTATACATGGAATGTTCTCCAAAGTAGGCCACATACTAGGTCATAGAACATGCTTAAGTAAATGCAAAGGAATTGAAATTCTGTGCATATTATCAGACCATATGCAATGAAGTTGGAAATTAGTAGCAAAAGAAACCACAAAAACTTCATAAACATGTCGAATGTAAATAATACCTTCTTGAATGATATATGGGTCACAGATGAAATTAAAGAAGATACTAGTTTCTACAATTAAATGAATGCCAATTCAACATATGGGAACTTATGGAATGTAATGAAAGCAGTCCTATGAGGAAAATTTATAACAGTGAATTCTCATATCAGAAAAATAGTGAGCTCAAGTAGACAACCTAAAGTTGAACCTCAAACTTCTAGAAAAAGAAGAGCAAGTCAATCCCAAAGTTCTTATGAGGGAGGAAATTATGAAGATCAGAGCAAAAATTAATGCAGTGGAGATTGAGAAAATAATACAAAGAATCAACACATCAAAGAGTTGCTTCCTTGAAAGATTAAATAAAATTGATAAACCCTTAGCCAACCTTATCAAAGGGAAAGAAAAGACTCAAATCCATGGAATTAGGAATGAAAAGTTTGAAATCACAACAGATCTGCAGAAATACTGAAGATCATCAATACCTACTACATGAACATATATTCTAAGAAGATGGAAAACAGAAGAAATGGACACATAACTAGATACATATGAATTACCAAAGCTGATTTTAAAATTTTAAATAAACCAATATCATTCAATAAAATTGACGTAATTAAAAACCTAACAAAGAAAAGTCCAGGTCCTGATGGATTCACTACTGAATTCTACAAGAAATTTAGAAAAGATTTAAAGCTACTACTTCTCAAACTTTTTAATGAAATTGAGAGGGAAGCAATATCCCAAATTCATTCCTGGAAGCAAGCATCATCCTGACACGAAAACCAGAGAAGGATCCAAACAGACAGAGAACTACAGGATAATATCCCTAACGAACACAGTGGCAAAAATCCTTGTAAGATACTGGCAAAGAGAGTGCAGCAAATCGTCAAGAAGATTATACACAGTTCATCCCAGCAGCGCAGGAATGGTTCAACATATGCAAATCAATAAATGTAAGACACCATATTGATAGAGCCAAGGACAAAAATCATATACTCATCTCAATAGTTGCAGAAAAAGCATTTGGCAAAGCCCAGTACCCATTCATGATAGTACCCCTACAGGAAATTGGAATAGACAGTCTTTATCAACCTGATAAAAGCTGTGGCAAACCCGCAGTTGCTGGATGTGGTGGTACACTCCTGTAATCCCAGCACTGGGGAAGCTGAGGCAAGAGGATTACTGCAAAGTTTGAGGCCAACCTGGGCTAGAAAGTGAGTTCTATGCCAGCCTGAACTGAATAGTGAAACCCTGTCTCAAAAAGACAAAAACAAGACCACAACAACAAAAAAACTGAACAGTGAACATCATACTAAATGGACAAAAACTGAAATCTTTTCCTCTAAAATCAGAAGCAAGACAAGTATGTCCACTCTTAGCACTCTTACTCAAGATAGTTCTGGATACATTAGCCAGAGCAATTAGACAGGACACAGAAATAAAAGAATAAGAATAGGAAAGGAAGAAGTGAAATTACTATCATTATTTGCAGATGACATGATACTCTATGTGGAAGATCCCAAAAATTCCACCAAAAGACTTCTAGATTTAATTATCAAATTCAATAGTGTAAATGGATACAAAGTCAATACTTAGAAATCAGTAGCCTTCCTGTACAGGAATAGCAAACTGCCTGAGAGGGAAATTAGAGAGCACCTTTCACAATAGCATCCAGAGAAACACAATAGGAATCAACATAACAAAGGGAGTAAAAGATATTTACATTGAAAACTACAGTGCTCAGAAAAAAGGAGATCAAAGAGGATATCAGCGAATGGAAAGATATCCTTCGTTCTTGTGTAGGAAGAACCAATAAAGTGAAAATGGCTACTCTTACAAAATTGTTATACAGATTTAACACAATCCTCATTAAAATACCAGTAGTGTATCTCATAGAATTAGAGAAAAGAATCCTCAAATTCATTTGGAAACAGAAGAGACCTAGAATAGCAAAAGCAATTTTGGGCAACAATGGCAAGGAAGGGGGGCATCACAATCCCTGACTTGAAATTATACTATAAAGCTATTGTGATAAAAACAGCATAGTACTGGTGGAAAAAAAAAAA
>RJWM01008566.1:62287-72505 GCA_004363535.1 Dasyprocta punctata | reverse complement strand
TTTTTTTTTTTTTTTTTTTTTTTTTTTTTTTTTTTTTTTTTTTTTTTTTTTTTTTTTTTTTTTTTTTTTTTTTTTTTTTTTTTTTTTTTTTTTTTTTTTTTTTTTTTTTTTTTTTTTTTTTTTTTTCTGTTCTGGGTCTTTCCTGGTTACATATGAATTTTACTTCTGTGAGGAATATTGTTGCTATTTTCACTGGGATTATATTAAATCTGTATATCAGTTTTGGAAGTATGGCCATTTGGACTATTGGTTCTGCCTCTTGGGGAACAGAGGATATCCTTCCATTTTCTGATTTTTTTCAAACTCCTTTTTCAGACTATTGTAGTTTTCATTGTAGAGCTCTTTCACTTCCTTGCTTAAGTAATTCCTAGTATGTAATTTTTCTTGATGCTGTTATGAATGGTATTTTTTATTAGTTTCTTTCTCTGTGAATTTATTATTGTTACACAGGAACACTATTTTTCTGCATTGATTTTGTAAACTTCCTAAGTACTGAATTTTGTTATTAACTTTTGGAGTCTTTTCATGGAGTTTTTAGGGTCTTCTATGTAAAGGATCATATCATTTGCAAATAATGCTAATGCAATTTCTTCCTTTCCTATACATATCCTTTTAATTTCTTTTTACTGTCTGATTGCTCTTGCTAGTAATTGTATTGGTTGATACTATGTCCCCCCAAGTCCTCATACACTTTGACTGGGGCTGAGTCTGGCATTAGTGATTGGTGATGTGAGTGCTGCACTGGGATTGGTGATGTGAGTGCTGCACCCGCTCAGGGGTGAAGCTGACATTCAGAGTGAGCTGGGAGGAATGTATGTCTTCTGTCTTGCTCTTCCACCCTCTCTCTCTTGCCAGCGCACCTTGCTGTTTGGCAGCCACCATGAATGGCTGCCCTGCCACGCCATGCTACCTTGGAGCCAACTAAGTATACTGAAACTCCTGAGAAACTGTAAGAAATAAACCTTTTCTTTCCTAATTTTGAGCATCAGGCATTCTGTCTCGGCAATGAGTGAAAAGTAACTAAGACAGAATTTGATACCAGAGGAGTGGGGTCATTGCTGCGACTATTCCTGACCATGTGGTTCAAGAGCCTTTGGAAATGGCTTGTGGGAAGAGTTTGGTTGGTCTGTATGGGAGATTCTGGTCAGAGCTCAAGAGACCAGAAGGCTGACAGAAAGCCTGCCAGTAAAGACCAGGCTCTTGTGGGAGGAGTTTGGAAAGGTTCAGAGATGTTGCCTGAATGCATAGAGCTGCAACAGTTTAGACTGTTCTGTATGGGAGATTCTGGTCAGAGCTCAGGAGACCAGAAGGCTGACAAAAAGCCTGCTGGTAAGGACCAGACTTGGGAGGTTTCTGCTGGGAAGAAGGACTGCATTGGTTGTTGGACTCCACATGATGTGTGTTTCAGCTTGGTAGAAAGTTTGTCTGCATTTTGCCTGTGCCCAGAGACTTTGCCTGAGACTGAGATTAAGGGTGATGGACTAATTAGTTTGGTGAAAAAAATTTCCAGGAAACCTAATGTTGAAACAGTGGCCTGGCTGTTGTTGGGGGCTTTTAGTCAGATTTATGTTGGGAATCAAGAGCAAAGAGCCCAGCATGGAGATTTAAAATGTGAGTTTGGCCAGGAAGCTGTGGACTGTAAAGATAGAGCTAAGACCTTGATTGCTGAGAAGGAACAAAGTAATAAAAAAGATGGGGGCATCCTGGGAAGCAGTGGGCCTCCACCCTTTGCAGCCTGAAGCCAGCAAATGTCAAAGAGTTTGCTTGGAGGAAAAAGCCACAGAGTGCCATACTCCACAGTGGTGACAGAGGCCACAGGAGGTTTCAGAAGGGTCATGGCCACACCAGGTTCCAGAATGGTGGCAGCATAGAGAAACTGTTCCTCACAATCAGGGTCAGAGAGCTCAGTGATCTAGGCAGTCAAACCCTACAGCCAAGAGAGAGAAAAACCTGGGTACTGCTCCAGCTGGCAGTGGACCTTGGCAGCATCCATGTGGCACTGGTTTTAAATATAAGAAAAATGTACAGCTTCCACCCTACCTGCAGAGAGCAATGCACAAAGATGTAAGGGTGAAGCCAAGGAACATGGATCATCCAAGGAAAGCAATAAAAGTTAAGACCCCTGAAGGTGCCACAGGGGTGGAGTCACTCAAGCCTTTTGAAGCTTATAACCAGATTGCTTCAGATGCTGAGCATAGAACTCCAGGACTTGATGTTTGCCCTGCTGGATTTTGGACTTGCTTTGGGTCCAATGCTTTGTATTCCCCTGTTTGTAACTTTAGGAATGGTAATGTTTATCTTGTGCCTTTATATGTTGGAAGTGCTTAACCTCATTTTCATTTGTGCAGGGGGTTACAGTTAAGAGTTTGCCATAGATCTTGGAGGAGATTTGGGAGTTGGACTTTTCAGCAGTGCTGAAACTGTTAGAACTTTGGCAACTCCTGGAGAGGGACTAAATGTGTTTTGCATTAAGGATGTACATGAGTCCTCGGGGGTCCAGGGGTGGAATGTATTAGTTGATACTATGCCCCCCCAAGTCCTCATATACTTTGGATGGGGGTGAGTCTGGCGTTTGTAATTGGTTTGTTGTATAGCACTGGGATTGGTGATGTGAATGCTGCACCTGCCCAGAGATGGAGCTGACATTCAGAGTGAGGTGGGAGGAACGTGGGTCTTCTCTCTTGCTCTTCTGCCCTCTCACTCTTGCCAGTGTGCCTTGCTGTTTGGTGACTGCCATGAATGGCTGCCCTGCCATGCCATGTTGCCTTGGAGCCAACTGAATATGGACTGAAACTCCCGAGAAACTGTAAGAAATAAACCTTTTCTTCCCTAATTTTAGGGGACAGGTATTTTGTCCTGGCAATGAGTGAAAAGTAACTAAGACAGTGTTCTTGTCCAGTTTTGAATCCAGGAATGACTTTTGAAGTATTTCTTCCCTTTCAATTTCATTAAAGAGTATGAGAAATATTGGTATTAGATCTGACCCAAAGTTCTTATAGAATTCAGCAGTGAAACCATTTGGTCCTGGTCTCTTTTTAGTTGGTAGAGTTTTCTTTTTTTTTATTAATACTTCAATTTCATTGCCTTTTATTGGACAATTCGGGGTGTTCATACCTTCTTGCTTTAATTTTCATAATTCCTATGAATCCAGGGATTTATTCATTTCTTCTGAATTCAATTTATTGGCATACAGGTGTGCAATGTGGTTGCTAATAATCTTGTGAATTTCAGCACTACCCATGGTGATTTCACCCTTTTCACTCCTAATTGCATTAATTTGGACCTTTTCTTTTCTTAGTAAGTTTGAATGTTTATTCTTTTTGAGAAACAGCTTTTCAGATTATTGATTCTTTGTGTTGATTGGTAGACTTAATTTCATTGATTTCTGCTCTGATATTTATTATTTCCTTTCTTTTACAGTGCTAGCTTTGGATTTGATTGTTCTTGTTTTTCTGCAAACTTCAGGTGCATGATTAGGTCATTTATTTGCATTTGCTCTGTTTTTTTTTTATAGCTATGAAATTCCTTTTTAGAACTACCTTCACTGTGTCCCGTAAGTTTTTGTGTGTTGTACTAGCATCGTTTATTTCTAAACACTGTCTTATTTCTTCCTTTACTTATTCTATGGAGAAGAAATTGATCATTAAAAATATTATTTAATTTCCACCTGTTTTCATAATTTCTGTAGTTTTTTTTGCCATTGATTTCTAGTTTCATTGTGCTATGATCTGACAATGTGCATAGTATAATTTTGATTCTTTTGCATTTACTGAAGAATGTTTTATTGGCTAGAATGTGGTCTGTTTTGGAGAAAGTTCCATGTGGGTACTGAAAAGAATGTGTATTCCAACAACACTCTGTACATATCTATTAAGTCCATTTCTTCAATGATTTTATTCAACTTTGATTTTTTTTGTGATTTTTTGTCTAGTTGATTTGTCTATTTGTGACAGTGGGATATTGTGGTCCCTCACTATAAATGTGTTGATGCTTATCTGATCTTTTATTTCCAGTAGTGTTTGCTTTATGAAGTTGGGTAGAATATTGTTTAGTGCCTGTATGTTAATAATTGTTATCTATTCCTTTTCCATTGTTCCCTTAACCAATGTGTAGTGATCTTTTTTGCCTCATCTAATCAGTTTATGTCAGTGTCCACTTTGCCTAAAAATAGTATAGCCATTCCTGTTTGTTTTCAGGTTCTCATTGCATGGGAGATTTTTCCATCCTTGGATTTTTTATCTATGAAATTCGTTTGGGTAAAATGTACTTATTCTATAAAGCACACTATTGGTTTTCATTTTTTGTTTTTTTCCTCTTGATCCATTATGCCAATCTATATCTTTTGATTGGGGAATTGAGGTCATTCACACTGAGAATTATTGCTGAAAATTGGTGACTTATTTCTGTCATTGTTTTATTTTCCTTTTGCTGGCTCTGTTCTGTTCCCTTCTACTTAGTTGCTCCACCTTGTCTGGTGTATTCATTCTATTAGCTCTTTTATCATTGTTAGCTTCATTGTCTCTTTCTAGGATGTCCTTGAGAATTTTTGGATTATTGGTTTGCTGATCATGATTTTTTTTTTTTTTTCCCGGCACCGGGGATTGAACTCACAACCTCACGCCTGTCAGACAGGCGCTTAAGGCACTGAACCAAACTCCCGGCCCTGGTTTTTTTGAGGCAGGGTCACACTATGTAGCTCAGGCCGGCCTTGTGCTCACGTTGTAGCCCAAGTCAGCCTCGAACTCACAAAGCTCCGCCTACCTCAGCCTCCTGAGTGCTGGGATTAAAGGCGTGCGCCACCACGCCCAGCTTGATCATGAATTTTTAAGGTGATCTTTATCATGATAATATCTTACTTCTCCATCAATTTTGAAAGATAGCATTATAGGATATGTCAGTCTTGGTTGAAAGTTGATTTCTTTTAGGGTCTGGAAGACTTTACTCCCGGCCCTCCTAGTCTTTTATGTTTTGTGTTGAGAAATCTGCTGGTGTTACCTTTATGAGTAATCTGTTGCTTTTCTCTAATGTCATTTAGGGTTCTATTCTTGTGTTGGACTTCTGGGATTTTGACTTTGAATGTACTATGGAGAGATACTTTTCTGATTGTGGCTTTCGGGATTCTATATGCCTCAGTTATCTGTGTAGTAAATTCTTTTTGTATATTTGGAAAATTTTCTGCTATTATTTCAGTAAACACTTTTTTATGCCATTTGTACTTGTCTTAGTTACTTTTTGCTCGTTGCCGAGACAAAATACCTGACGCCCAAAGTTAGGGAAGGAAAGGTTTATTCTTACAGTTTCTCGGGAGTTTCAGTCCATAAAGTGGGCTCCAAGGTAGCATGGGATGACGGGGCTACAGTTCATGGCGGCTGCAAGCCGCAATCCACGCTGGCGAGAGAGAGGGTGGCGGAAGAGGAAGCAAGCAAGAGGAAGACCCGCCTTCCCTTATACTGTATCTCAGCTCCACCCCTGGGCGGGTATAGCAGTCACGTCATTAATCCTGGTGCTAGACAACAAACTGATCACAAGCATCAGACTCAGCCCCATCAAAAGTATGAGGACTTGGGGGTACATAGCATATCCTATACAGTACTGCCTTCTGATTTTTCACTAATTCCATTTGCTCTTAATCTTCTCTGTGTTATTAGCAACTTTTGCATCCATTGTTCATATTCTCTTGGTTTTAAGGTATCTCTCATTAATTCATCACTTACCACAGCCCCATCTTCTAGTTCTGAAATTCAGTCATTTCTGCTGACCATATTTTTTATAGAATTTTTAATCTCCTCACAAATTTCAGTATTTGGCACCTGTGAAAACAGTTCTAAGTATTTCCAAAGTTCCATCATGATGTCTTCTTAAATCATTACAAATTTTTAAGTGTTAATACTCAAATGAAAAGGTTTATTTTGTTGTTATTAAAATATTAATTTTAATTAATCAAGCCTACAGAATTTTTATATCCATTGCAATCAATGAATACAAATACTAATCATTTATAAATTTTAATATATGATTGAGAATAATATACATTCTTTTTTGAATTGTTTGCTTATTATACATATATTATGCTAAACTTAAGTATGTTGTTCAAGTTATGTTTAATCTGATTTTATATAGCTATACCAGCCACATGCTTTACTAGTATTTTATGTTTCTTTTTTGTCTGTAATTTTACTCTGAATCTTCTTTGTGGTTTTATATGTTAGGTATGCCACATAGAAATAGCTAAACTTTGGTTTTTCACTCAGCTTGAAAAATCTATCTTTTAATTTATGCATTTAATATTTATGGTATTTTATTTTAATTACCAATATATTTGGAATTATTTAACCATTTTATTTTATAATTTGTTTCATCCTTATTTTCTTGTTTCTTGTTTTCTCCATCTAAAATGTCCTTTTGAGTGCTTAGCTTTTTTTTATTCCATTTCTTTTTTTGGTACTTTGGAAGTGATATATCTAGTCCTTTAGTTGTTGCCCATAAATTTTCATATAGATGCATATCTAAGAAAATCAAGTAACTCATTTTTCCTACCTTTCTTCCAAAAAACCAGACCACAGAATAATTTACCTTCAGACATCTTTCTCCATTACTTTACATTATTCACATCTACAGATTTTCTTTTGATGTTACAACAAATTTTCTTAAACTAAATAGCTTAATCAATTAAGCTATTTATTGATTATCTTAAATAGATCTCATCTGTCTAAAAATCAAGGTATTGGCACATCTGCATTCCTTCTCTATGGGCTGAAGAGCATTAGTTTTTAAAAATTTTAATTAATTAATTTTTGCCCTTTGTCTTTTTCAGCTTCTAGAGGCCATTCATATTTCTCTCGGTATGGCCTCTTTGTCTGTCTTCAAGTGGCTAGTCAAATCCTTTCCACATTGCATTTACTCTGACTTCATCTGCAGTCACGTCTGCCTCTGATCCTCTTTCATGTTTCCCCCTCCCATTTTTAAGGACATTTTTGATAATACTGACCCTAGGAGATAATCCAAATTAATCTTATTTTAAAGTCAGCTGATCAGCTACTTTAACTCTATCTGCAGCCTAAATTCTCCTTGGCTATGTTCTGAGGACTAAGGTGTGTACATTCTGTCATCATTCTGCCTACCATCATATTTTATCTTTTTTTAATCTTCCAAGAAATTAAACATTTTATATGTTTATATCACTGTGCCCACAAGTTTACAGAGATGTATTCCCTCTTTAAAGTCTATTTTTCTCTAATATTCTGCATGTTTTACTATAATATTCCATACAATATAGCTTGGTGTATATTTCTTTTGGTTTGTCCAATTTGGGGTCTGCTCTGCTTTTTGAATTGAACATTAAAGTCATTCTTTGACTTTCTTAAGTACCTAACTTCTGAAAACACTGAGATGTATATTGCACCACATCATCTTATTCTTGATGTCCACTAATCTTTTCCATAGTTTCCATGGTTTAGTCCCTCTCTCTGATAGATGTTGATAAACAGATTTAATTGTTTTCTTTTAAAAGAGGTTCTCCCTATGTTGCTGAGGCTGGTTGTGAATTCATGGACTCAAGTAGTCCTCCTGTCTCAGCCTACAGGGATAGGCCACTACTCTCACTTAAAAATTTAAATTTATCTTATGTTTCATTAATTCTTTCTCCATCTGTACCTTATCTGTGTATCCTACCCAATGGAAAATCTGTTTTTATATATATTTTTAATTTCTAGAAGCTCTATGTGGTTCTTACAAGTACACAAATCAGTCTTTTCATAGCACTATTTTCCTTGCAGATGTTATTAAATACCTATAACATTTACTTAGATATCTTACACATATTTGTATCCTGGATATAGTTCAATAGCTGAAGCCCTTGTAGTCAAATTGTATTTGATCAACAAACTCAAGTTTATTTCCCTGTGTAAGCTTATTTTTGTATTGCTAGCTTGTTTCTCTGGGTTTTATTACTGTGACTTTTGCCAAGTCCTAAACTGCAGGTGCATCCTTCTAAGAATAAGGTAGATTTTTTTTTCTTCTTCTAGGTATTCTGGGACTTTCCTGGGAACTCCTAACGTAGTACCATCAGAGGTCGAATTGTCTATATGGGTTTTCAAATTGACCTCTGAGAACAGGCTTGCTGTTAGCAATGTTTAAGAGATTATCTCTCATCTGGATGCTATGCAAAGACAGAGATGTCCTTGATCAGCTGTCATTGGTAGTCTGTCATTTTATTTTTCTGTTGGTAATCAACCATTTCTCTGACTGACTGACTATTAAGCATTTGAGGGATACTAGCTATATCCAGGAACACACCTCCCCACATTGCACAAGCCTAAGACTTGGGCTCTTGTCATATATGCATCATTTTAAAATCCAAGATTCTGACATGATAGGAATGGCTAGTTTTCTCAGAAAAGGGTTTTGTGTAGCATCAAACCATCTATATTTTTGCTATTTTGAAATTTAACTTACTTTCTTGCAAGATTAACTATACTTAAAATCTTATTTGTCGTATTTTATCCAGCTTTTCCAATGTATTGCATGGGAAACTTCTCAACAATCCCATCTATCCTATTGCTGCAAATAAAGATCCCTTAAAATTAGATGTTTATCTTCTAAAATATTCATTAAATATCTTGGTAAGTCTGTTACAGTATTTATCATCTTCTAACATTTACTGTAATAACATTACCATATCCACCTTTACATGTCCATGTAGTTGTTATTTGAAAAGAAACAAAATAAAAATCAGTGCCTTTTAAAAAATTATTTTGCCAGTGTCAACTGTGTGCATGGAGAAATGAATACTTGCATCTGTTTCTGAGTTCGTATTTCCACACTTTATATTCCATTCTTGAGCATTTTAGTAGAACTTTTTTGCTCTGTAATTCAAATGATGCCAGAGTATAGGAATTTAAAGTAAAAATACCACAAAGACTAGGTTAGAACATAGAAGAAATCTAGAAAAAGGAGAATCTTTCATTCTTTCAAAATAATGAACTTTTGTATGATACAAGAATTTGACCAAGAAAAACAAAGTTTCGCTGATAGCCTGAAAGTAGAGAGAAGGGCAAGGGAGGGAAACTTTATTACGTACGCCAAACTACAATCTAAATGCTAGTTTTGTTTGTCTCTCACACAGAACTGTGATCATTATTTCATAAATATTTTAGCATATATAAGAACTATATTAAAATAGTACATATATACACTACATAAACATGCATATATATGTATACCAAATGTAAGTTAACACACACTGTGCTTATGCCCAGAAGGGCTTTTTGCTTCAATAACAAAGCATTCTTTTTCAATACAACCTACAAGAAAACTGTCAGTACTTTTTAAACTGACAAGAAAATGAGCAGGCATTTGCTAAGCAACAAGAGCCCCTCAACCAACTGGGACTTAAGCCAGTGGCCTCAGTGCACATTAGCCAAAATATATTCCCCTCCTCCACAGCCTTGCACTGTAAACACTCAGTTTGAATGCAATTAACCTGATGACTTCAGGAGAGCAAAGAGATTGAATAGGAAATGTACTCCTCCCAAGCATGCCTGCCAGGTTGCCCCAAAAGCATCAGCATTCCTCTAACTAATCCACATAATTGTCCATGTAGCTGAGAGATATAAAATACAAACAAAGTGTTTGTGACTGTATATACAGGATGGTCCTGGGAATCAAAAGCTTGACGCAAATGGAATAGTGCCTTACTTTTTTTTGAGCAAGCCGCATTCATTCGTTTCAAATTTCCTGCATTTTGCTTTAACGCTTTCTGCTTTAACATTTTAGGACATTTATTATATTTAAAAGATGCATATCTTTAATTGGTTCTATGAAGACTCTCCTGATGATTTATTTCTTATAGGATTTTTATTTACTGCTTTGTCATTTTTATAAGGAGCCCACAATAAGAAATTCTTTGCTTGTGGTTTGTTGAAATACAACACAGATTGCATCAGATTTGCAGATAACCTTAAACCAGAATGGATCCTGGGAATCAAAACAAAAAGCAAACAAAAAAACTCCAAACAAACAAGCAAAAAAAAAAAAAAAAAAAAATCCGGAACAGGTAGCTAGAAATTTGAATGTATTATCTAGAAGTCAGGAAAGTCCCAATCTTCTTGCAAATTTTCAAACCTTTGGAAAGTACTTTAAGGTCTCTATCTGCAAAACAATAACAACAACAACAAAACTGCATTTTTTCTCCCTCTCAACAAAGGTGGGCCACATACT
>RJWM01008566.1:36867-62187 GCA_004363535.1 Dasyprocta punctata | reverse complement strand
GAAAAAATCCGGAACAGGTAGCTAGAAATTTGAATGTATTATCTAGAAGTCAGGAAAGTCCCAATCTTCTTGCAAATTTTCAAACCTTTGGAAAGTACTTTAAGGTCTCTATCTGCAAAACAATAACAACAACAACAAAACTGCATTTTTTCTCCCTCTCAACAAAGGTGGGCCACATACTGTCACCTGCATCACTGGGAAAAGACCAAAACCTCTCCAGCACAAGAAGGGAAATGGGAAGATGGTAAATAGAGGAAAGGTTAAGGCATTAATATTTTGTTTAATACCAGGTTCCTAAAAACATGTTTCTTATTCCCTACATATGAAGAAAGTTTATCCTATGTTTCTCTGTTTATTACTGACATTATCAAAATGCAAATCTCAAAGAATTTACCAACTAAAAGATCATGAGATGATCAGATAAGAAAATCTAGAATTGTACCATCTTACAACACAAACTCCTCACCCCACAACAAAACAATAATGATGCTTGAATAGTATATTGAAAATTGTTTGCACTTTCTGTGAATTATAAAACTCATATGAGGACGTATACCACCAAACCTAATGTATATGATCAAGACTTTGTATGAAGGATCAAATGTTACATCTTTGCTCTTTAGAGAGGCTCACAAGCTTCAAAATTTAGCTAATGTTGGAATCTCAACTTTATCTTTTACAAATTATAAGACGTTATACTTGCTCTGGTACTTCACTTCTACAGGAAAATGATACCTAGAACCATTAGTGTGTG
Source organism: Dasyprocta punctata (assembly GCA_004363535.1). NCBI lineage: Eukaryota > Metazoa > Chordata > Mammalia > Rodentia > Dasyproctidae > Dasyprocta > Dasyprocta punctata. Next base: position 61,433 of record RJWM01008566.1, on the reverse strand, counting down.
GATGGAAGAAATGCTTGTTATCCTGTGGCACATAATACACATACAGAAGATAGATTTTATTGTTATTGCTCATGCCAAACTTTATTAAATGACTCAAAGTTCTGAATTATTTATATTTGAACCAAATCCTTATTATGCAGTGGTAACCAACACCTAAAAAAGTTTACAAAGCAAGCCACATAACCAATCTTTATACTAGAGATTCTGAGATATTTGGTCTGGGGTGGAGTCTGTGACTCTGAACATTTTGTCAAGCCCCCCAGATGTTCTAAATGATTAGACAGTTTCGAGAACAAAACTCGGTTTTCAGCCAAAATTTCTAGCAGTTGATCTGAGGTCATATGTAAGAGTTCAACCTTGATTAATTCAATGAGAAAGATAATTATATTATTAAAATTACTTAATTCCTTTCAAAGCATTCATTTCTAGTTAACCCTGGTCATAATATAATTGTCATTCTCAATTGTGATGGTCTGAGAATTAGTATACATGCATCTCTCACTCCATTAAAGCTATTCCAACCTTTTGAAATTCCTAGGTGAATGGGATATACCCCAAGCCCATCGCTGGTACTATAAGTGTTGTGCATGATTTTCAAGCACAATTATGATCAATGAGAATATGGCTTTTCAAACATTACCAGCTATTGTTAAAAATTCTGCACATTCCATTCCTGGGCTCATGCCAGATCTCGATCTCTTTCTACATTCTTTTCTTTACGTATCCACTTCTTACAACCTTCTTCATACACTGGTTAAAATGCCTCTCTTTTAATTCTATTTCCTGATTTTTCCAATTGACATTTTTCATTTGAGAGATATTTATCTTTAGTTAAAATCTGAAATTAATAAAATTTTGTTCTGGATATCACAAAGTATTCTGTAGACATTAAGATATCCACATCTTCTAAGTATATTATATGAAACAGGAATGGATAATCACTCCCCATGGAACAGGGTCTGGATGCCATTCAAGGTCATGGATTCCAAGATTGGATATAAGATCCAAGCAGGTCATATTTATATAGACTTTAAAATTTGTCTACATGTACATCCATATGAAATGCCAAGAAGTTACAATGGAAAAAATTAGTTAAATGTGAAAAGACAAAGAATTTCATTAAATATCTAGATTCATCAAATTCTTAAAATTTGGAAGTGCATTCTTGAGGTAAACTTTTACATTTCTGATTCCTAATCTTTTCTTCCATTAAAGAATTGTTTTGGAAAATCTGAGTAACATCTGCTTAGATGCTTTCAGACATGCAGTGAGCCAAAACAAAAAGAGAATAAGAGAATTAATACGATGATTCAAAAGCATATTTTAAAATGCATTTTGAGTAAAGATTATTTCTCACTAAAAAATACATATATTTTCAAAGAGCAGAGAATTTTCTTTTAAGGAAAAGTTAAAGAGAGAAAAAAAACCCTCACATTTGAAAGCACAATATATGATCCAGAATAACAAAAGTTTCTCCTATTTCAAACTGGCTTTCAAGATGTCAGATTTTTGTCATGCATAAATATTGGCATATCTGCTAGCAGCAAAACATTGTGTTGTTAATACCTAAAATATAAGTATTAGCATAGATTAACATCATGTTGACTATCTAGTAGAAATTTTCAGTGTGCCTTATGGCAAAAAAATATTCTAGATTTAAAACTAAACAACTTTTAACTAAAAAAAGAACAATCTCAAATTATTTTTTAAAGTGTCTGAAATTTTTAATTTAAAGCAATATGTAACACAAATATCCAAGAATATAAAACTGCTTATTTTAGCTTCAATTCTCATTCACTGTAAAATACCACATGATGTGAATTGAATGAGTTGTTCTGTAGGTTTGAGTTCAATCCAAGTTGATGCTACCATAGATGATCAGGGAAACAAAAGAGAAAATTCACAGTTTTTGTTTGTTTGTTGTTGTTGTTGTTGTTTTACTTTTACCACAAGAAAGTACTTTTTAACAGATAAACATGCATTATAACTTAAAAGAAATGGGGAGTTACATTAAAAGATATTACTGGATTTTTATCACTCCTGATGGTATGTTATAAAGTATATAGCAAAAAGATCTAAGCTACTAAAACAATCACAGAAAATCTAGAGATGCCATGATACCAGTATTTCTTTAAAGAATTTCTTTATAAAATAACTGTGATATTAAAATAATTACAGAATAGTATGCAGAATTATAGAAAAAAATTCATAGTTCCATAAGAATTAAAAACTTACAAGCAATTTCCTTACATTTACTTTTTTTCTCCTAACAAATACACAGATACAATCAAAATCCTTTATTACTACTACCTCCTTTTTCCCAGAAGCAATCACTATCAAGTTTGATAGGCCAGAGTCTGGCTTTCTGGGTTTCATGGCTCCAAACTTGGCCTTAAATTAGAATCTGGAGGTTCTAGCTTTATATAAATTGTGTAATTTTGGACCTCATGTAAGCAGTATGGGCTTAGTACCCAGTTATTCATGGGTAATTCTTCCCATTCATCAACTGCAGCTAATTCAGCCCCACCTCACCTTTTCCAGCCTTCCACTGTGGTCTTTTGCAGGTCCTCCACATTGGCAGGTACACATTCAGCTCCTCCTTGTGAGAAGGCACCTCCATGCAGTCCATTTTATTTTGATTTGGTCCCAGTTTGCTATCAGACTTTTACCTTTCTTTAGCCCCACTCTGCTAACCTTTCTCTTTTCTAGTTCTTGGGAATTTCTATCCTTCTTTTTTTCTGAGCAGAATGATTTGTTTTTGTCATTCATAAAATTTACTCCCTGTGTTGTTTCTGTTTATGGAGTACACAGATACTTTTAATACACCTTCCTTTTATTTTTACTCTAAAGCCCTTTACTATCTAAACAAAAAAGTATTTAAAATAGTTAAATTTTAAGAGAAATTAAACACTTTAATATTTTTTAAAAAGAAAGATACATTGTTTAGTCTACTATGAACACTATTCATTTATCACACAAATACTCATGGAGCACCTATGATCTATGAAGGACTTAACTATAGGCAAGAAACATACAGAAATGAATAAAACAAGAAAGAAAATAAAACATTACTCTTATTTCAGTGTGGAAATACAGACAACAGATAGATGGATAGAAAGGTAGTGGGAAGCTAGGCTACACACATACACAAGAAAAAAACCACACACACCCACACTATTCAGAAGAAAATTGGACAATTGAACAGTACTGGAACTAGAGAGATCTTTGCCACTCAACATAGGTAGTCAGGGAAGGTTCCACTTGGAAGATAGGGAAAAAGTGAGTATAGCAGGTATCTTGGTTACTTTTCTCTCATTGCTGAGACAAAATACCTAGTACCCAAAATAAAGGAAGGAAAGGTTTATTTAGCTCACAGTTTGTGGAGGTTTCAGCCCATATTTGTCTGGCTTCAAGGCAGAGTGGCACATGGCAGAAGGCAACAGTTCATGGTGGCAGAAGCTCCTGAACAAATTCTAGAAGCCTGCTCCCATGAGTGCATGAGGCTTTGGGGGACTTCCAGACACAAACTAGAACAGCAGATCTGTGAGAGAAAACTATTTCAGGCAGAAACAGTAGGCACAAAAGCCCAGAGACAGAAGGTTTACAAGGCAAATGTATTAACATGCACACAGACACAGACACAGACACACACACCCCACAGCAAGATCAGTCAGAGGCCAACTGGCTGAAGTAGAAAACTTGAGTAGAATACTAAGTAAATAGTAGATAAAATCAGAACTTCTATGGGTGAGACTCTATTGAGCATTTTAAAACATCATAAAGGACTCAGTCTTACATGGAAAGAGGACGAAAAATGAGTAGAAAATTTGAAACTGAGGAAAAACACTTGGCTTTTATTTTTTTAACCTTCATTTTACTGTGATCACTCTGGCTGTTCATTTGAGAATAGAACATAGAAAAACAAGTTCAGAAGTGCAGACTGAGACCGATAAAGATAGAGGTGGAGGATAAAAAAAAACCCAGATTCCAAAGCATTATAAAGGTAAAGGATTTGTTGATACATTGAATGTTGGGTAGAGAAAAAGAGACATCAAGGGAAAAGTTTTTGAACTTAGCAATTGAAAAAGCAAACAAACAAACTATCCAGAGTTATCCTGCAGTGAATTAGGAAAGACCACAAGATGAAGTTCGGTGACAGAAATCTGGACCTTGATTTGGAAGATCTTAATTTTGAAATGAGTATTAGATAACCAAGTGGGGACCTTAAGAAGGTAGTTGGATATAAATTAAGAGTTCCAACTCTGGAAATATAAAATACACACAACTGCATATGGATGGCATTTCAGATTAGGATACTAGATGAGATCACCGTGGTTAATGTAGATAGATTAAAAATAATTCCAAAGACTGAGCCCTGGGACATGACGGAATTCAAGGGTTAGAGAAATGAGAGGAAACAAGCAAAGGCCCTTAAATTGAGTGGCAGGAAACAGAAGAGAAACCCAGAAGAAATTGACATCCTAGAAACCAAGTGAAAAACAATATTTTTAGAAGCAGCAAATGTTGTGGACAAGTCAAGTCAGATAACTAAGTGGTTAGATTTAACAACATGATAACCACTGTTACCTTGTTGGAAGCAAATTTAGTAAAGAAATAGAGTCAATAGCCAGTTTTGAGAGGATTCTTCAGAGACTGAGAGGAGTAGAAGAAAAAAGTATAGAAAATTGCTTGTAAGATATTGTTCTGTAAAGAACAACAGGCAGAAGTTGTAAGTGGAGAAGGGAAATAAGATCAAGGGATTCTTTTAAAATGAGTGAATATGAAAGCTCTTTTCTGGTTGAATTTATCACATAAGAGATGGAGGCCACCAACTGAGAGGATGAGGATGGAGCAGGAGATCTTGTGAGTTTAAGGAAAAGTAAAGGAATGTTGACTAGAAACAAGACATGAAGATCCAAGTGAGACTACTGTTGAGGATGTGGCTCAGTGGTAGAGCCCTCACCTATCAAATGCAAGGTTCATAAATATATTAATTAACTAATTAATGAAAAACTAGTCAGAATGATAGTATTTAATATCTAATTATTCATTTTAGAGAATATACCAGAATAAATAGTTTTTGCAGCACAGGATTTTACCAAGTGACTAGTACAATGTGAGAAGAGGGTCAGAAACTTGAGATTTTGTGTAAAGAATGAATGCAATCATGAATCATGAATAGGGTTGTATATGAAATGAGAAATGATAGAGTAAGCTGAAATATTGGACAAGACTGCTTTACGATGAGGAGCTCAAGGTTGATATGATGGTGGATGGCTATTAATAATGTAAGGTCAAGGTGTAACTCTGGGAGTGGGGATTGAGGAAGAATCCAGAGCAAGATCTTTGAAGGAGAGTAGATAAAGGAAAATAAAATGCCAAAGAAGGCAAAGATCCTCTAAGTAGGGAATGAAAGCAAGCCAGAGGCTATTTTATGAAGGAAGAGTGAGTGAAATGGGGACCTATGAATGACTGTTAGGTTAAGGAAATGGTGGCATAGCTGGTGACATAAGATTCAAAGTTAGTGGAAAGAAGAAGCTGAAACAATGGTCTGGGTGATGTTTCTGCAGTGATGGAAATGTGCTATAACTACACTCTTCAACATAGTAACCTCTAACCACATAGCGCTACTGAATGTTTGAACCATGAGTAGGGGGACTGAGAAATTGAATATTTTTATATTATTTAACTTAAGTGAATATAAGTTCACATTTAAAGAGCTACATGTGGCTAGCAGCTACCATATTAGGTGATACATTGGAGTTACGAGGAGGGTATTGACTTCAGTGTCACCCATTATCAAGTATGAGGTATCACCAAGATACTCAGCGAATATTTTTAAAAATTTTAAAAATTTATTATGTTATCTGTAAGCCTAGCACTTGGGAGGCTGAGGCAGAATGATCATTGTGGGTTTGAGGTCAGCATGGGCTACATAGTGAGTTCAAGCCCAACCTGAACTATATGGCAAGACGATGTTTCAAAATCAAACAAACAAAATTTTTATTATGTTAAAAGGCACAGCCATTAATGCCCCTTTAAAATACTCCCCCTCCCCTCAAACACACTTATCCTATCATTCTTGTCTCTTTCTGAAGCAGTTCTGGAAGTCCTCTTTCATGAGTATCTTTACAAGATGTAATAAGTAATACAGTGAATGCTGCTGTCAAGTGCCATCAACAGAAAGAAGGCTTGCAAAAACGTTTGGTGCATCCTCATCTACCTTATTTACCAGATCTGGCACCACAGGAATTCAAGCTCTTCCCCAAGATCAAAATGACCCTGAAAGGTAAATGTTTTGAATTAATTCAGGACATTGAGGCAGGCACAGAGCACAAATAATGACACAAAATACTTTCAAAACCACTTGAGAAAGAGGCAAGAATGATGGGGCAAGTGTGTTTGAAAAAAGGGGAGCATTTTGACAGGGGTTAATGGCAATGTGTGTTTTAATGTAATAAATTTTTAAAATTTGAACATTATCTGTATTTTTTAACATGCTGATATAGATTATATGAATTGAACAATGAATTATGCTATCATCTCAAAAATCTGTATCAAAAGAAACTTGTATATACTAACAGATAAGAGCATCTTAATACATTCTTCATAATGACTAAGTAATTTTAATGTATACTTAAGTGCTATAGGAGAAATTTGGAAACACTGGGAAGAATAATAATTTCATCATTTCTCAAATTTGGTAGCAATTTGAAATGATTTGGGAACTTTTTAAAAAAGCAATTTAAACCAAGGCTTCTGGTTTAATTGGTTTGTAGTGTGGTCCAAGGCAGATAATGCAAAATTTGAGAACCATTAGTCTAGGATTAAGAAAGTAGCTCACTATAGCTTCAGGGTCACACACTCCTCCAACTCCTGAGTCTCTTCCTGATTTCATGTTTGTTGAGAATTTTATGATACTACCTTATTTTCCCCAAGTAGACAGTAATCCTTCTAGAAGTAAGTCCACTATAAATGACTAATTGACTTTCTAGTCACATTAGTCCTTGGTGAGTCTAAACGGTAGGATCCCACTGTCCCTTCCCCAGCTCAGCCCAGGTGATCAGTCTAAGACAGACATAGTATCACCAAGATTTTGGACCTACCCAGCTCACAGGCAAATCCTAGAAATAAAGAAGGCAACAGGAGCTTTCAGAACACATCCAAACATTCAATTTGGATGTGTCAATTTGTTTTCCAAATTACTGCATTGCTTGTTTCCTAATTGGTTTATACATCTGCTTAATCATACCCCTGGACCAGCTGTTCTCAATCCAGGCTGTACATTAGAGTCACCTGGGGAGGTTTTTGGAATCCTAATGTCTGTGCCAACTGCATGAGGATCTTCGGGAATGAGACCTAGTCCTCAGTGACTTTATAAGCTCCTCCCCCAAGAAACATCATGACATGCTGCTTGAGGCTATAATGATCTCACATATGTACCTAAGGTATTTAAGAGTCAGTGCTTTTTCAGTTGGTATTGTGGCACTGCAGAGATATGAACATATACATCTTTTTAATTACTCTGATCCAAGATGATTTGTTTGATAGCAAATTCCTTTTAATAGACTTACAGAACATTTACACATTTACTTAGGGATGGGGTCTCTTCCAAGTATTGTAGAGAGACTGATTTATTTACTTTGTCCATGTCTCACAGATAAGGGCATTGTCCAAGGTCACACACTTGGTATGAGGGTCAAGACTAAAAAAAGTATCCTGACTTTTGAGCCAGGAAGCTTAACCACAAGTGACCACTATGTACTGTTGTATGAACCACCAGAAACTGTGTAAGAACTGCCAGATATAATGAGGTAGGTAATAGTCTTTTGTTTCCATTTTACAGATAAGAAATTGAGGTAGAGAGAAACTTCCCTAGCATCACACAGCTAATAAGTCAGAGTTGGGATTTGAATTAAACAGTGAGACTCTAAAGTTCATGCTCTGTCAGTAATATGGGCTTTTTCACAAATATTCAACTGATGAAGCCTTTCAGAAGTTTCTATTACTACAGATTGGAATTTGATATTGCAAGTTACATGTGTGCTTCTCAGCTTACAAATAATGTTTTACCCAGATTATTTTGAAAAATTTGTTGATAGGGTTCCCCAGCATGGGCCTAACTAGTCATTATGGCAGAGGTCCAAAGTAACAAAGAAAACCACAAAGAACACCTTAACAGTGTTCTTCTCACGTGCCTGTTCTTCCCTCATGTGCCAAAGATTTCCCAGTCCCTCACTAACATGTAGCACCAATTCATCTACATCAACTAACCAAATTCCCTCCCCTATGAAAATGCATATAAGCCAGCCCCCTTCTTTTGTCTGTAGACAGCCAGCACAGCACGTCCTCTGTGGTGACTCTCTGGTGCCTGCATTAAAGTTTCTTTTCCTCCTCTCCTCATTGTTCTGCGCCACTTTAGATTGAGTGCCCCAAATATTCACTCAATCAGTTGGTGCTGTTTTAGACTCAGGATGGTCAGGGTTGTGTTGCTTCTGGGGGACCTAGGCCCTGGTTCAATCCTCCCTGACCTACAAGTTGCTCTCTCCCTCTCTCGATCTTTTCCTTTCTCTTTACCTCTCTTTCCTGGGACTTAGGACTTTCTTGCCCTTTGCAGTTTCTAGCTAGCACCCAACACTGACCTTCATTTCACCAGGTCCACTCAGGTGAGTCACTCTCTCACTCTGGGTACCTGTCTCTGGCTAATGGGCCCACGCCAGGATACTCCTTACTTATCTTGCTTGTCCTCCGGGACTTTCCCTTTGTTTTCTCCGGTGATGACTGGAGGGCTCACTGTTGGGACACTCGCTCAACCACACTCCTGTGGTTGGTGAAGGCCTTCCTCAGGTTTGTGACTCATTATTTCCTTACCCTACCCACTCACCTCAAATCTGGTCACTATGGGAAGTACTCATTCGCCTTCCAATGAAAACACTCCTCTCAAACGCTTCCTACAGTACCTAGAGCCTCTAGGGCTAAAACAGACTATTAAACCAAAATGGCTTATCTTTCTCTGCCAAATTGCCTGGACCAGCTACTCTCTTGCTAACTTTGAGCACTGGCCAGAGGAAGGTACACTTGATTACAATACTTTGAGAGATTTAGATAACCACTGCTACAGAAACAGCAAATGGGGAGAGATACCTTATGTTGAAGCATTTTTTGAATTGCAAGCACATCCTGACCTAATCCAATCCTGCAAATCATCCCAAATTCTTCTGGCTTACTCTGCAGGTCCCCCTCCCCTCTCAGTCTGACATCGCTATCACGAACCTCTCTCCTCTCAGATCCCATAGACGATGTCCCCTCTGTCCTTCCCCCTCTGTAGTCCCATGCCCCTTCTGCCCCACCACCTCCACAATCTCCTTCTGAGGCTGTTTCTCAGTCACCCTCTCCTTCTTCCCCCACCTCCCACTCTTCTTCCCAGCTCCCAACTGACTCCCCCTCCCCCTCCTTTTTCTCTCCTCAAAATGATCCTTTGCCATCTCTCTATCCCTCTTCCCAGGCTCCTCCTCCCTTGACTTCCCCTCTACACCTATGCCCTCTTTGCCTCCTCTTTCTTCCCCTACCCATCATACCCACTCTTATGATGTCCAACAACCTCTGCCTCCAACTTCCTCTGTCATCACCAACCTGATGTCATCTTTAGCTCCTCTTAATCCTCTTTCTGCCAATACTGCAGCAGGTCTGCAGCGCCTCCTTCCTCTCCATGAGGTTATGGGAACCGAAGGCTTTGTTCATGTTCATGTCCCTTTTTCTACTGCTGATCTTTCACATATTACAGAATGTGTTGGATCTTTTGATGAGGGCTCTTCTGAATTCACCAAACAACTTAAATTTATTTTTCATGCCTATAAGCTAACCTATCAGGATATTCACATTATCCTCTCTGTTACTCTCTTGCCTACCCAAAAGTCTGAACTTTGGCATATGGCTCAGGCATACCAGATGAGACATCATTTTGACCAACAATTTCTTGCTGGGGTCATAGCAGGCTCACCCCAGGACCCCACCTGGAACTATCAGCTAGGATCAGATGGCTCCAAACATATAGGCCAAATGATGGATTGTCTTATTCAGGGCCTCCGACAAATTTCTTGTAAACAAGTTAATCATCAAAAGTTGAGAGAACAAACTCAAAGAGCCAATGACTATCTAGCAGCATTTTTAACCCAGCTCATGGAGGCTCTTCCCAAATTTACCGATGTAGATCCTGTGATGCCTGTGGGGTTTGTCTTGCTTAACTCTCATTTTCTGTCCCAGGTGGCACCAGATATACAAGCTAAATTTTAAAAATCTAATCTAGGCCCTCAATCACCACAAAAACATTTATTAGATGTGGCCTTTCATGTCTTTAATAATAGAGAGCAACAACTAAAACAAGATAAATTGGAGGAACTCAAATTATAAGCCAAACATGATTTAGAAAAAAATCAAACTTCAGGCCAAACTTCAGGCCCAATTTTTTGCTGTGGCACTCAGGGCTCAGAGAGACACACCACTGGACAAGGTGGCCACCCTTAGCCCCTCTGGGATTCTGCTTCGGGTGCAACCAACAAGGACATTGGGCAAGAGACTGTCTAAACCCGAGGCCACCTCCAGGGCCATGCCCCCTCTGCAATCTAGAGGGCCACTGGAAGGTCGACTGCCCTATCCACCAGAGAGCAGGCAAGTCACCTACTTTCCTGCCCTCACAGGAGCCAACAATGCCTGCATCACCTCCAGGTTCATTGCTGACTGATCTGCTTGGATTTGCCACAGGAGAAGATTGATGGGGCTCAGGGTCCATAGACCCCACCAAAGTGACTCTCTCAGAATCCCAAGTCTCACTAGTTGCCTCAGATAAAATGCTTTCTTTTCTTATTGACACAGGGGCCACATATGGTGTTATACCTGAGTTTACAGGCCGATGTTCTCAGTCACAGATCTCTGTTCTGGGGGTTGATGGTAAGCCAACACAGACTCTACAGTCAGGTCTCATTCCTTGTCAGTTTGAAAAGTTACTTTTCATACACCACTTTCTGGTCATTCCAACTTGTCCTGTGCCTCTTTTAGGAAAAGATCTACTACAAAATCTTAACTTCTACACCTTTTCTCTCCCCTTGGCTCTCCTACTCCAACCTTGATATCTCTGTGTCATAACACCAACCTCTCCCCTTCCCTCCTCCCTAGTCAATCCAATAGTATGGGACACCTCCACCCTATGCATGCCACCCATGCAACTCCCATTTTAAATCACCTCAAAGATTCTTCTGTTTTCCCTTGTATCCCACAATACCCAATTTTCCCAAAACACTTGTGGGGGGACTTAAACCTCTTATCTGTTGTTTGCTCTCTAATGGGTTTTAAGAGTTACATGCTCACCCTACAATACACCAATTCTTCTAGTACTAAAACCTGATGGTTCAGACCAATTAGTTCAAGATCTCAGAGCCATCAATATTGCTGTCATGCAATACACCCAGTTGTCCCAAATCCCTATATTATTTTACCTCATATAACTCCATCTACTTCTCAGTTTTCAGTTTTAGACCTTGAAGACACCTGCTTTACTATACCCTTACACCCTGATTGCCAAGATCTCTTTGCATTCACACGAACAGATCCAGACATCTTTCAATCTGCCCAACTTACATGGACAGTTCTGCCTCAAGGCTTCAGAAACAGCCTACACTTCTTTAGCCAAGCCTTTGCTACCAATCTCACTGCAATCGATATCCAACCTAGCACACTTATCCAATATGTAGATGATCTCCTTCTCTGTTCCCCCTCTCACTTATCAGCCATACTCAACACAGCTACATTACTTAACTTTCTCTCCAGCCAAGGATACAGAGTCTCTCTAACCAAGGCCCAAACAACTTCACCAAAAGTTAAATATCTGGGACTCACTCTCACTCCTACCACATGCTCCATAACTTCAGATCACAAAGCCATACTTCACGACCTCCAGGTGCCAGTCACAAAACAACAGATGCTGTCTTTCTTAAGCCTAGCAAACTTTTTCCATCTTTGGTTTCCTAATTTTGCTTTTCTGGCACAACCATTATACCATGCCTCAAAAGGACCACAATCAGAACTATTAGATCCCACAACACCAATTCACACTCCCTTTTTAAAACTGAAAGAGGCCTAACTTAAGGCCCCAGGACTAACTGTTCCTAATCCCACTATACTTTTTGTCTTATATACCTCTATGACCAACACAATGTGACGAGTCCTAGGTTGCAAAAAGGGACCCTCATGCCGGACAGTAGCCTATTTATCTAAAAAATTAGATAACACAGTGTGAGGATGGCCTTCCTGCCTCCATGTGCTGGCAGCAGCAGCCACTGTGGCACAGGAGGCAAAGAAACTCACCCTAGGACAAACGATTACAGTCTACTGACCACATCATCTGACTGGCCTACTCACTCACAAAACATTACCAGCCTTAATGACTCCATCACGATTACAACAGATACACTTAACCTTAATACAAAACCCCATTGTCACAATCTCAAACAGCAACACTGTTAACCCAGCCACCTTGCTGCCCATCCCTACAACAGATGCTAATGCAGGTCCTCCACACGACTGTGTCGACATTCACCAAAGGTCTCCTACTCCTCTTCCACGTATTCATGACACCGCTTTTCCCACTGCATCTGACACCTGGTTTATAGATGGCAGCTCAATGAATACCACCACACAAAAGAGAACAGGTTATTCCATAGTCAACAAGTTTAAATTAATAGAGGCAAATCCATTACCCCCAGGAACATCTTCACAAAAGGCAGAACTCATTGCCCCAACATGAGCTCTCATCCTATCCAAGGACAAAATAATTAACATATACTGATTCAAAATACACTTTTAGCATTCTACATTCTCATGCTGCACTATGGAAAGAGAGAGGTCTTATTAGCACTCAAGGTTCTCCTATCACAAACACACTGCTTATTCTCAAACTATTAGAGGCTGCCCAACTCCCAAAACAAGTAGCAGTTATTCATTGCAAAGGTCATCAATCTTCAACAGATTTTATTTCCCAAGGTAACACTTTTGCAGACCTGCAAGCAAAACTGGCGGCACAGCAACCATGCCCTTCCCACCTCCTTCCCTTGATTCCCAAAGATTTCTCCCCTCCTACATATTCCCCAAAACAGCTACAATTCCTTAAAGAGCAAGGCTACACTCAAAACTCCCAGGGATGGATCTTTCAGGGACCAACATTGCTGCTCCCAGATCAACAAGCCAGAGACATTATTATCAGTTTACACAATTGTTTCTGTGTTGGCTCAATAGCATTGTACAGCCTCCTAACTCCAGTAATTACACACCCATCTCTAAGGTTAACTACTCACAAAGCAACTCTCAACTGTCAGACCTGTGCAAAGACATCTCCACAGGGCCACTCGCCATGCCCTTCCTTCCCTACTCACCAATTCCACAGACATACTCTTGGTCAAGACTGGCAGACAGATTTTACACACGTGCCTCAATATAAAAACATAAGGTACCTTCTCATGCTAGTTTGTACTTTTTCAGGCTGGATAGAGGCCTTCCCCACCACTAAGGAAACAGCAGATACTGTAACCAAGGTATTACTCCAAGACATTATTCCCAGATTTGGTCTACCAGAGAGCACACAATCAGACAATGGTCCAGCCTTCATCTCTCAAATTACACAACACTTTTCTACAAACCTAAACATCACATGGTGATTACACATACCTTACCACCCACAATCATTGGGAAAGGTAGAAAAGGCAGATGGACTTATAAAAAAATCATCTCACAAAGCTCATTCTAGGATTATACAAGCCATGGCCTGAACTTCTACCCCTAGCCCTGGCCAAACTTAAAGCTCTCCCCAGGGAACCTACTCTTCTGAGTCCATTTGAGCTCATGTAAAGTAGACCGTTCCTACTACATAACCTTCCATTCTCTTCAGATCTTCCTCCTCTAGCTAACTATATCCCAGTCCTCTTTTTTTCTCAGATACCTGTTACATCAACATGCCAATCTGTGCCTGCCTCAACCTTCAGATGGCAAGGCCCCTGACTCTCCTATATCCCCAAGTGATCTAATTTAGATCAAATTTTCCAAGCCCACAGGTTTGAGTCTTCAACCTAAGTGGAATGGGCCTCACCTGGTCTACCTTGCAACTCTTACAGTAGTCAAGGTCACTGGATTTCCATGCTGGTTCCATATTACCCAGACAAGGAGATATCATCCATTGCCTGGTAACCCTGACCCTGAACACATGGAGTGGACACCGTGGGTATCACACCGTGTGTCTCCCACCCATCTCCAGCTTACAATAAAAACACCCCCACAAGAACCTACCTGACCAATGATCTGTTATCCGGCTCAGCACTGGGCCCATATTGTTTTATTTTCCTTTTCATGATAACATTTCTAACACTCCTCCCCAAGGATTTTAACATCATACACAGGATCACATTTATCACATTGTTCATACTCACTGCCCTGCTCTTTACTGTACTTAACTGTTTGGGCAAACATGATTTATATCTTAATCTGGATATACCCACTTATCTCCCTAACACTACAACAACTACCCCCACTCCCAACATAAAATTTTTACCTGACCAAACATGGAGAGGTGGCAGGCCCTACTCACAGTTACAGCTCAAACCAACTGGACCTCAGGCAACCTCATGTTCCATATCCCCTGGTGCTCACTAGCCTGTGTCAAGGATATTCATGGTAACAGACACCTTGCAACCAATAGTCCTCAATTCTACTTCTGCCCTGAAAACCCAGACTTTGAGCCATGCTTTGATCATTCTAGCTTTCACTGCCCTTACTGGGGATGTGAATTTGTTGGATCCACAAACAAGGGGTTTTGAACAAACTATGATGGACATATATTTATAAACATTACCTGGACAAGAAGATATACCTGGACTCAGATATTACATATTACCATTAAGAAACCACAGACATTCCCAACATTACCCAAAAGCAAAACATGCAAATGCACAATGTACCTACAGCCTACAAAACCTATATGTTTATAACTCTACACAAGAGACTTCTTTTTATCCTACAGGAATGCTCCTATCACCCCCATCACTCTCCAGGATGCCTCCTATACCTCTACCTATACCTCGTCTCCTTAACAGTACCTACCAATTTCTAGAAAAAGCACTACAGGTATCAGATCAAGACAACTCACTCTCTGACTTCTGGCTATGCTTACCCTTTCAGCAGGATCTATACATGGCATATCCAGTACAAATAAATCAGTCTCTATTCCAAACACGTCCACTAGCTAAAACTGTGGGGCCCTTCATGGTAGACCCCAGACAACTATGGCCAGAAAATCTAACCTGTATATATCATGGCTACCTCCAAGGCTACCTCATATGTAGGCACCTTAACCTGCTGTACAAGCCTACAAGCAATACGCCATAAAGCATCACCAATATGCCCACCCTAAGGACAGTTGTTTTGTTTGTGGACATGGAGCTTACACATGCCTCTCATCCTCCTGCAGGGATCACACACAGTAGCCATGGTAGCCCCATAGGTTACACTTCACACACAAACATAGATGTTAGAGGAACATGAGCAAACCCTTGGCTATCTCACTTGTCACTCAGTAACACACAGGGAAGATATAGCACCCATCTTGATGGGAGTAGGTGTGTTCTCTGCTACTGGCTTCGGGGCATGGGGACTTGGGGTAAGCCTCAGCTATTACACATGACTGTCATATGATTTAAAAATGTCTATCAAGGCCATATCACAGACTGTAGCCTCACTACAAGATCAGATAAACTCACAGTTTGTCTTTCAACAAGAGCATGAACTTGATGTTCCAACTGCTGAAAATGAGGGTATTATGCAATGTTGGGGGAAGAATGTTGTTATAGCATCAACAAATTAGCCATAGTAAAAGGACAGGTCAAAAAGCTCAGGGAACTTACTGTCGAGCTGGGGAAGAGGTATATTGCCTCTAATTCCTCCCCTTCGTCTTCTTGGTGACCCACATTAGACACATGGGTCCCTATTCTAATGCCTATTCTAGGCCCCCTAATCACTATTGTCTCGTTTTTGTTATTAGCTCCTTGTGCTTTCAGACTCCTCTTGCAATTCATCCAGTTTAGGATACAGCATTCACAACCAAAGGAATCCTCATGCTAGGTGACATCTCTGCCTCACAGACCCAAGTGGAGTCTGCCCATCGACCCCATGCTCACTCCTCTGGATCCCCCTATGCCACCTCTCTAGGAGGAAGTAGCTTGAGAGACACATGTTGCCTCCTATCACCAAGAGATGGGAATGATAGGGCTCCCCCACATGGGCCTAACTAGTCATTATGGCAGAGGTCCAAAGTAACAAAGAAAACTACAAAGAATGACTTACCAGTGTTCTTCTTCTCAGGACTCCTTACCTGTTCTTCCCTCACGTGCCAAAGATTTCCCAATCCTTCACTAACACGTAGCACCAATCCATCTACATCAACTAACCAAATTCCCTCCCCTATGAAAATGCATATAAGCCAGTCCCCTTCTTTTGTCTGTAGAGAGCCAGCACAGCATGTCCTCTGTGGTGACTCTCTGGTGCCTGCATTAAAGTTTATTTTCTTCCTCTCCTCGTTCAGTTCCCAAATGTTCAATCATTTGTGATTTTTATTTATTTATTTATTTTTTGCTGCACTACTTGCCATGGAGAAGCTATTTGTAAGAAACAGGCTACAGCTGTTTTCTTGAAATTTTCTTTGATTAGTAAATAAGTTAGGCATTGTAAATTCATCAAGGTTGCATGAAGAAGGAAAGACTCTCCTTGTCAAATTTTTTCACCCCTGAAAATATTTTTAGTTCCTTTATTTGTTTGGTATGCTCCTAACTCAGTATTAAAAGTCCAAATTTATTCCAGCTATTGGACATTGTCTCATTTCAATTATTTTAAAATAAATTCAATTATTTTAAAAATAAATTCATCACAGTATTATGATGATAACTATGTAAATAGGACAAATACATCTCAGCCTTTCAGCAAGCAGCCTAGATGATTGAAACAGTTCACATTGTGGATTTCAATCAATGTAACTGTTACTGAACAAGTCTTAGTAAAATGAACAAATTCTACATTGTAAGAGGTGATTTTTATGGTTACTCTTTCCTTACATTGTAATATGCAAACAAATAAGCCACGGCTTTTGTCAAAATGTAAAAATATGATATTGGAGGCCTGAAGTAACATGCAGGACTCTATTTTTAATAAACTTCTAAAGTGATTCCATGTTGCTGGTCTATGGACCACACTTTGAGTAGCAAGAACATGGTATTGGTAAACCAGTTCACCAAAGGAAGAAAACAAAGCCCTGCTCTGTAGTGTTGCAATTTCCCTGACAGAAATACACCCACAAGGCCAAGTTCAAGCTACCAGCCTCACGTCATTGTATACTGAGTTGAGAAGGGATATTCAGCACATTGAATACAATTGGCTTTCCCCCGTGGCGATGCACAAGCACTAGTACACTCCTAGAGCTATATAGTTGTAAGCACATACTGATAAAGATTTAATACAATGCATGATGCTCTTCCTCTTTGTAAAGAATTTTAATAAGTTTAGGGAAATGACAAATGCTATTGGAAAAATTACTAGGGATTAATGTAAAGTACTGAGAATAGATACAACATAATATATTTCCAAAGGTATAGTCTAATGAGACAGCAAATTTAAGGAGATAACAACACACATGCCCCATAATGGAGACTATGGGGAAGATTTGAACCAGATTTTGACAGTGATGGGAAAATGAGAAAGAACAATCACAGGATGGAAGGGAAGTCAGAACAAGCAGAATGTCTGATGCTAAACAGGAGTGAGGGAAACTGGAATTACTAAAGGGTTGGGAGTAGGTTAATTGGTCCAGATCAAAAAGAAGGCATCCTACTTTCTTGTATGTTTTATTATCTAGTATGAGTGGGGAGTAAAATATTCAGATTTGATGTTCAATTAGCAGAGTTATTACATGTACCAGAGAGAGATACCAATATTTAAAATAATTTCATATATTGGAGTACACAGAAATTAATTTCTTCTTTGATCAGAAAAAGACTTCAAGAGCAGTCTTTTCTCATTTTTTTTTCATAGTGCCCCTTTATTGCCAACAATTGACATTATCCATTACCCAGGGCTCAAGGGAAGTAGATTAGATCTACCATGACGTTTTACAGGTACTGGCAAGCTGGGAAAGAGACTGGCTATTTTTTGGACACTGATCCGGGGAAAGGGTGTGGAGAATGACTCAAATTGCTTTAAATCTCAAGGGTGTCTAAGGACACCTGAGGGCGTGACCTCACTGTCTAGTGCAAGCACATAGTGGGATACAGTTATGTAACCATGACATAGCAGTGGACAAACACACATGCACTGGTTACAGCACTATACAAGAATGTAAATACGTGGTAACAACCTGTGTAAGAATTACACAATAAAGATGCAGGCTGCTCTTGTGCCCTCACACTCTTATTGTCTGAAACTCTGGTGCTCTGCTCTGCTCCATGCTGCCTACTGTTGTTGCTGATGTGTTACACATGTGTGTTATTTAACTTAGGGACCTCACCCATGGAAAATATCATTTGGGCCACTGGAGTAGTCTGACAAGGGGGTATAAGGTTGCTGGGAAAAGGTCCATGGCAAGTGTCTCTTTCCTACCCATGATACCACAGAAGCTCCTATTCCTTCTTTGTTCTCCAAGGGGCAAGTAGGGTCTTTTAGTTATATGGAGTTAAGTAAGCAGAAAGAGGCAGGGAGAGTTCCCAACATGACCCAGAGGAAACCAAGGCTCAGACATTGGAACAGAACAGGACCCCAGAATTATATGCAGTCACAGGATGACATAGGGAGGATGGCAGTTGGTGATCTTTTCTAGGAGCTATTCATCACTGGCTCTGTGAATGGCCTCGATGAGGTCTTTCATAAGGAAAGCCCTCATTCTCCCTTGGAGAGCACCAGCTGACCACTGATCTAGATATCAGTTGCTCCATTTTCCCTCAACCTCCCTCTAGCACTTCTTCCTACTCCCTTTCCTCTCCCTTCACACCACTGACTATAATCTCTCTGCTCCTTCACTGTGCATACCAGTTCCAGGTAGGTGGCCTCAATGCCACAGGGTTGAGTATTCCACCACTATGCAGACTCTACAGCCCAGTTGGACCTCCCCAGGAGGGAGCACTCCAGACACTTCCCCAGGATTCTCAAGAACATCTTTTGTCCCTATTTAGGTATAGTTCAGTGGTGCAAACTGTGAATTTCCATTCATAGCATGCTATAAGACTATGTCCTCAAGCTTTTCTCCAAGGTTGCAATAAGACAGTATCCTTGGAAACCCTAACCCATGGAGAGAATTTCCAACTAGAAAAAAAGCTTTTTCCAATTGGAAATTGAATCCTTAAAAAACCACACTCATTCCCTTATCTATAAAATGGGCCTAATAATACCAAACACATGTGATATTGGTGATGATTCTATGGAACATGATTAAGAAATACTGCTGTTTAAGAAATATAGTACTGCTTAAGAAGTATAAGTTTCTACATCACAAATGCATCTTTAAGACAACCTGTGACCATGATCTATGCTGTGTTAGAATGCCTAGGAACTGTCCCTGCTCCTTTGAGGGAAGACTTTCTCTTGACTCTGGGACCCTTCTTTGTAGCAGTTCCACTATGTGAGAGTGATTTCTGATATTTCTTAGTGCTGAAAAGAGGTTTATTGTGAAAAAAAAAAAGAAAGAAAAAGAAAATCCTCTTTTATTCCAAAAGAATTCCCTGTCTCTTGGAATAAAAGTACTATTTAATTTTCTTAATTTGTACTACATTAAGAAAAGGGAACTTAAGGTCAGTCTCTCAGGTTGAGTAACTCTAAGTTGTAAGTTCCAGAATTTTGTCTTTGTCTCAGATTCCAAATGGGCTTGTGGAGAAAAGTGATACAACCATGAGATCACTGTGTTCTTTTAGATGATTTCCTGTTTCCTGTGTATTTAAATACACAGGGAATAATTCCACTATTAAAAATGAGACCCTGTATGTGTGTATGGGCAGAAGTTCAATGAAAAAAGGAAGAAAAATATGCTTGCTGACTACCAGATGTAGAATGCATAAATCCTGTTAGAGCAAGTGGGGAATAGTTTTATGCAAGAAACCTAAGGAAACTGGGAAGTCAGATAGGTATGTGTCAAACAGACTTATTTAAATCATCCACTTCCTCAGCAAAATAAAAGTTTGCGAGAACTCTGTTTCCTCTTGTGGTTTGAAATTACAGTTGTAGGTTTAGAAGTCCTGCTTGATTGAGGGCTTCCAAGCAAAGAAATTATGTGACCCTATTCAGGGACCCAGCAACATCGGGATCGCCCAGTGCCTCTTACTGAGGCCTCCTATATTGCCCTATTTGTACTTTCTGTCCCTTGTCATCTCAGCAGCAAATTGCAGTGCAGCTGGCCACTACTTCATGACCCTCTGACTTGTTGCTGTAGAAGGCTTTTGTATCTGAAAGAAAAAGGTATCCACTGGTTTTCTTGCTAGACCAGACTGTAGATCCAGAGCACAGGTCTTAGTTCTGTAAATTCAGTTACTAAGCAAATCATTCTCCCTCAGTCTTGTCCTATCCACAGGTCCAGAGCAGTGATGGCCTTAGACAACCAGTTTGTGATGTGAAAATTAATAACTGAAGCCTGGCACTGTGGCTCATGCTTGTAATTCCAGCATTCTGAATGGAGGATCACACAAATTCAAGCTCGGATTGGACAACTTGGAATATATACATATATATATTAGTTCATTGTGAAGGTTCTGAATTCAATTCCTAGTACAGCCAAAACACAAACCTAAAAAGCTGTGTGTACTTAATTATAACATCCATATTGATTTATAGTGTCCCAGAAAACTGGATTCAAATACTTTTCAGGTATGGCCATAGACTTTAGAGTCAAATGGACAGAGATCTAAGTCTCTCCAGTTCTAAACTGTTCTCCTCAGATATTTCTATTTACAAATATTCTGCTAAATATATTTTTGTTATGAATATATTCAGCAGAATTATTATATATGCACATATGGAAAGACCATATACTTCGCAATCAAATGAATTCATTGCAAATTAGTTCAAATCCACTACTTACTAATGCATGAACTCTAGAATGTTACTGTATCTCTCTGGTTTTTTAGTTTCCTTAATTTCTTGCTAAGAATATATATGTAAAAGAATCTAGCACAGTGTCTAACACTTTGGGAAATCCCAACAAATTTTTACTCCTTACCATACATTCATCTCTTAATCATTGCCTCTCCCCAACCCCATCCATACTTTCATTTGAAGCCTGATAACACATTTTATGTTAACTGTCATGTTAAACAGAACCACTATGTCAGTTAGTAGAGTGACAAACAAGACTATGATATGAGTTTTGACCTTTAAATAAGCCACACCATCTAAAAGAGGAGACAGGTATATCCCTAAAGGCATGCACCAGGCACACTCATGATGTGAAGGAGGAAGTGTTCAATGCTTTGTGGTTGCAGCACAAAATTTCAGGAAAGTTTTAGCCAAGGAAGTGGAGAAGACATACAAAGAATTTATATTGTTGAAATGTACATAACACCTAAAATCATGTACAGATTCAATGCAATTCCCACCAAAGCTCCACTGATGTAAACCCTGAAAAATTCATACAGAAGCATAAAAGATCCTGAGTAGTCAAAGCACTCCCAATAAAAAAGAATGAATTTGGAGGCAACATAATATCTAATTTCAAATAATACTACAAAGCTATAGTAGTCAAAATAGCATGGTAGTAGCATAAAAACAAACAGACAAATGGAATAAAATAGGAAATCCAAAAAATTAATTTATGTATTATCAGCTAACTAATTTTTCACAAAAGCAACAAGACCATACATTAGAGAAAGGACAATGTCTTCAATAAATGGTGCTGGAAAAACTAGATATACATATGTGGAATAATGAAACTAGACTTCTTTCTTTCACCTTGTAAAAAAAAATAAACTCAAAATGTATCAGGGACCTAAATGTAAGACCTGAAACTATGAAACTATTATAGGAAAACTTAGGAAAACATGTCAAAACATTAGAGTAGGCAAAGATATTTTCAGTAAAATCATAAAAGTGTAGGAACCAAAGCAAAACTCAATAAATTGGCCAATATCAAACTAAGAAGCTTCTGCATAGTGAAGGAAACAATCAGTATACTTAAGAGACAACATACAGAATGGGAGAAAATATTTCCAGACTAACTGACAAGGAATTAGTATCCAGAATATATATAGAATTCAACAGTAAAGAGAAAATCCAATTTTTAAAATGAGCAAATGACCTGAATAATTATTTCTCAGATGAAGGTATACACAAGTGTCCAACAAGCCTATGAAAAAATACTCAACATCACTAATCAGCAGGGAAATGCAAATCAAAACCATAATGAAATTTCATCCTGCCTCAATTAGAATGTCATTGTGGAAGAAGACAAAAAATAAATACTAGCAAGGATGTGGAGAAAGGAGAATTCTTGTACACTATTAGTGGGAATGTAAATTGGTTCAGCCATTACAAAAATATGGAGTTTCCTCACAAAACAAAATTGTACTACCATATGTTGTAGCAATCCTGCTACTGGATATATCCATATACTCCATTTGGAAAGGAAATGAAAGCATTATATCAAAGAAATACCCTCACTTCTATTTATTGCATTACTATAAATAATGCTTAAAATATAAAATTAACCAAGATATTAATCAGTGTGTGAATGGATTTAAAAAATTTGGTGCATATACACAATGGAAATGTATTCATCTGTAAAAAGAATAAAATCCTGTCATTGGTGCCAATAGGGATGTAACTGAAGGACATTATGCTAAATGAAATAAGGCTGGTCCAGGAAGACAAATATTATATGTTCTCATACTTTTTGGAAGCAAAAAATGTTGATCACATAGAAGTAGAATGTAGAAAAGAGGCCACTAGAGAATACGAAGAGCAGGGGAAGTATATAGAAAAGATTACAGTCCAAAAAGGGGAAACATGTTAATGTTCTATGGAACAATAGAGTAATTGTGGTCTGCAAAAATTAATTATACATTTCAAAATAAATAGAGAAGAAAATTTTAAGGGTTCCCAACACATAGATTTGGTAATTTTTGAAAAGATTGAAACGCTACTTATCCTGATTTGATCATTGCACATTATATACATGTAGTGAATTAAATAGCGTAGCCCACAAATAATTACAAATATTATATGTCAATTCAAAACAAAAATTTGGAAGAAGTTCAGTTCTGCTCAGAGATAAAGTTGTTAGAAGTTATACTATCAAACCAGAGGGTGGAAGTGAGGGTAGTTAGTGGGCTGGAAAGAGGGGTAGAGAAAGAAAAATGATTGCTGCATAAAGTAAAGTGTTGAACACTACATATTCTGCCCCAAAATGTGTACAGTGAAGTTTACTGAAACAAAAATTTGCACATCTATTCTTAAAAATTACGTAGTTAAAAAGGTAGTTAGTTATGCTAACATCTTTCCTCATTAATATTGCAGTATTGGAAGCACTGAATCCTTCTGCACCCCAGCTCTTATCTAAAAACCAGATTATCACCTGAGCTGAAAGGAAAGTCAAACTGGGAAGTATCCTGAAAGAAACCAACTAAATGTATTAAAGCCAGCTGATTCTGAGGTAAGTTACTAAGTAGTAATTTGAGGATTGTGTGAACATTCTTCTGACATACCTTTTTTCTTCCTTTCATTTATTCCTCTTTCCTGTCATCGCCTATAGTGACACTGTCACCACTCTTGACCCCCTCCTCTTCTTCCACTTGTTGCCATAGAGACTTACTAGGTTCATCATCCCTGGAAACAAACCAAACAGAAGAATCAGCAGTGTTCTTTGGGAAATGAGAGAGAGTGTATGGGAATGTTTAGAGATACCCAAAAACAAACTACACTAAACTTCACATGTTCAAACAATAAATGTTCATCCTCTTACACAATTTCTGACAGTTAGGGTCTTCCCTGTCTTTGATTTAAAGGCTCAACTGGGGCTGTAGATCCAAAAAGATCTGCAGTTGCAGTTTTAATTTCTGTTTCTCTTATTATGGAAGAGATTGGGCCTCCTTTTATATGCTTAAAATAGTCTGTTTACTATGAATTATTTGTGCTTAATTGTTGCCTATTTATGTATTGAATTGATCTTTTTGGGGGAGAGGATTAAAGACATTGGTTCTTGTCTTAAATGTGAATAGCACCTATATTTTTCCCAGTGTTTTTCCATTTGTACTCTGACCTATTATTTTTTTTGTCACATGGTGATTTAAAAAGTATTTTATGTGGTCACATTCATCAGTATTTTTCTCATAGCTTCTGTTTGTGTCATTCTTAGAATGTCTTCCCACTTCAAAATTATTAAGAATTCTCTTATGGTTCTCTTTAGCATTTCCATTGCTTGATTTTTTTGTTGTCTTTTTTTTTTTTTTTTTTTTTTTTTTTTTTTTTTTTTTTTTTTTTTTTTTTTTTTTTTCTTTTCTTTTTTTTTT
>RJWM01008566.1:26229-36767 GCA_004363535.1 Dasyprocta punctata | reverse complement strand
TAAGGATTACTAGTACTAGTGAGTACTGTCTGTGGCTTTTGGTGGGGAGGTCATCTTCCACATTGAAAATTAAGTCATAATTTTCTTCCTTGTTATTTACCTGACTAGGTTGGTGCCCTGATGGGAGAGTAGAGATTAACTCCATCTACAAGATACTGTAGCTTGATTTAACCATCAAAACCAAAATCAAATCAGCCATTTCATGTCTTCCTACATTGGGGCTGGTGTTTTCATTTAGAATTTTTCAATAATATAAATGCACAGATAATACTTTTGAAATAATTTGGGTATCTGTGAAGCAGAATTGGAAAAGATACCACAGCTTGGAATTGGTTATTTGGAATTCAAAATGATATTCCACAAAACAATATTTTAAATGTTTATGTTCGTCGACCTTATCACAAATTTCAGGTTTATGTTTTACACAATTCAGGATAAGAGAAATGGTGTTATGTCAATTAGATAAAATATTTTACAACACAATTTTTATGAAAATATTCACTTGATGGGCACCTCAGGAAGCTCCAAATACATCTTTGCTGGCCCTAAAAGCAGAAGTGAGAACTTCAGGAGCAATTAGGAAGTTGTTTTCAAGGCCAGAAAGGATAGTCTGGTCAGACCGTCTCTTTATATATTTGTATGAGAGAAAGACATTTTCTGCTATTTGGCAGTGGTCCTGAGTAGGATAACCTAATAAAATAAGGCCTCTGGTGAAGAATTTTTTGAGGTGTGTCATATTTTTTCAGCAAGAGATTACCTATAGGAAACTTTAAAACCATGAAAAGATTTTCACAACAAAGACTGATTTTAAGGCAAAAATGGTTCTGGGGGAGACAAACCAAGAACTGGATACCCAAGAGATGGAGACTGTGTCTCACAAAAATAAGACATTAATCTAGCTGTTAGGCCTGAGCAGTAAGGTAAGATTTGAGGCTTAGGAACAAAGAAAAACAAGATTATTGGGACTAAAGCTTGAGACTACCTTAGAAAAGTAAAATGAAACTGATGGTTTGGGGGTAATTACTGTAACCCCCAATGTCTAAGATAAGGACCTGTCTGAGGAACCAGGGCAAAGTATCAGTGGCAAGTGCTTATAAAATAGTTCTGATGTGGAGCAAGCAGGGAGCAGAGGCCCAGGGTGAGAGTGTGTGGCAGAATTTTCCTCCACCACTAAGAAAGTGGCTGGCCATTTATAAGGGAACAATACATATTTTTGTATTTTGTGCCTAGCATAAAATATATATTTGTCTCAGGATTATTAAGAAGTATATGAAAAAGGGATATGCTCATTCCAGTTCTCAATAACAATTAAGAATAATTGCAAATTAATTGTGAAAGTTTGGCTAGGGTGTAAATAGAATCATTTATTGCTTAATGATGAGGTTATGTTCTGAGAAATGCATCATTAGGCAATTCCATCAGTGTGCAAATATCACAGTGCACTTACACAAATCCAGAGAGTTTAGGTCAGCCATTCAATGTGACTTCCTGATGCAACCCAGAGATCCAGGAAACATGAGATATAAGGAACTATTGCCAATAAAATGTAGCATATTTTTAACAGTGAATTTTTTAAATAAAAAGAGTACACTCTGTAAAAAGTATGGTGTAAAGTGATAGTTAATTTTAATTTTCAACTGACTGGATTAAGAGATACATAAAGATGACTGGAGTATGAGGGCATTAACCTCATCCATGGGTCAACAAAGGGTTCACAGCAAAATGAGCTGTTTAGAGGAGGAGGCCAGTTGGAGAAAGTAAATCACTGACGGTGTGCCTTTGAAGGGTATATCTTTCCCCCAGCCCTTTTGCTTTCATTCTGCTTCCCAGATGCCATAAAGACAGCAGATTTTATCACTATTATGGACTCAAACCTCTGAAACTAAACCACAATAAACCTTTTTTTCTTTAAGTTGTGTATCAGGTATTTGGCCACAGTATCTGACCAATACAAAACATGAAGATATAATTCAAAATATATTTATTATTATTGAATATTGTATGCTGTACATCACTGTATGAGCTACACTTTTATATGACTGGCAGTGCAGCAAGTTTGTTTATACCAGCACCATTATAAACATGCAAGAAATGCATTGTGCTCTGTTGGAATGGTTATGACATCACTTTGCAATAGTATTTTTTTAGCTTAATTATAATCTTAAGGGATCACTGTTGTATATATGTATTTATGGTCTGTTGTTAACTGAAACGATGTTATTAGCACATGGCTACAGTATTTACAGTGAGCCAAACTATCAGAAAATCAGTTGGTCCAAAAAAAGAATAAAATTCACCTATCACAAACACAAATAATGATAGTTTGAGGTAAAAAATCAAAGGATATTTTACTCTCTGATGGATGGTGCATGTTATCTATGTTCTTTGCAACTCCTTCCATCTGTTTCCAGTTGTTTCACTGCTCATTAACACTTCCACTAGGAAGTGGGTAGGTGATGACAAGAAATAAAAATACAAATTACACTGCAACTAAGAATCTAACATTTTACAAAATGCACATAGGCACGATATAAATGTTTCAATTGAGAAAATAAGTTGTGATTCTAATTAGTATGTGGCATTCTGAATATGTGAAAAGTGATGAGGAATTTCAACACATTCCATACAAAAGAAGAAGCTCACAAAATGTTACTGGGGAAAGGACTACACAGATAAACTATACAAGCATTTGTCCCTGCTGGTGGGGACTGCAGAAAAATTCGTTAAACAAAATAATTTAGCAAATATACATGAACTCTTAAGACCTAGCCACAGTTCCAAAAGCTAATTGCAAATCTTGACATAAACATGAAAAAGCTAAGATCACTTGCCATAGTCAGAGAAGGCATCTGCAATAGGATGATTTTTAAGAAAGCTATTTCAATAACCTTTGCAAAAAAGGCAATTGGGGTTGGAAGGCCATGGCACTAAATGGATATGAATCAACATAGTAATATTATTAATATCAATATGAATAATACTGAACATATAGGGCATTTAGGTCACTTTTATTATCATGTTTATACTTTACTTCTGAAAATTTGTGTTGAATATATATTGATTTAATTTTCAGAAAGTAATTTTGAAAGCAAAAAGTTTTGCTCTACTGTCATACATTACATTGATCAATGACATTTATTCAGGGAATTTTACTGGTCAGACCCATCCCACAAAGGGCTGGAAACAGGGATCAACACTGGAGATTTCTAATATGCATGATTTTAATGACCAGACCATGGAGCTAAACCCTGCTATGGTCATGTACACATGCCAATTATATTCCTCCCAAATAAGGATTTTCAAATTTTAAAGACTGAGTGACCCAATTTACAGAACATTCAATAGTTCAAAATACCTTTTAAGTGATTAGACAAGATAACTGGATACAACCTGCAGCTCTAAGAAAATTACTGTTGCAAAACGTTAATGCTTTGTTCCAGAAATTTCCTGCATTTCAAATTAGAAATATTTATTAAAATATTATATTGTATCGAGGTACCAAGATTGTGGAGTGGTAAGCAGCAAAAAAAGCCTCTCTGAGAGTTGCCTTCCAGACACTGGAATATAGCAATGTGAGGAAGACTAGAATAACGGAAGTGGGTCCGCTGAACCCTGGAAGGATCTGAAGCATGAATTGAAGTTCATGGAAAGAGTGAAGAGAGAAACTTCAGTGAATAAGAAGGTAGCTGGCAGTGCCTATCCCTGAGATGGGACTCATCACATGAGAGGAATGATTCAAACCTGCAGGCACATGGCGACTGTTGGTGACCCTGGAGGCCTCCACAGAGCGCAGCAGTAAAGTTGAGCAGTGGACGTGAAGGACTGCACTAACTGGCAATGAATACTGAGGGCTCAGTCACTCCATGTAAGACAGTGATGCAGAGGAGCCAGCTGAGCTCAGAACTCAGAGCAGCTGCTGGTTCTATCTAGCAGGTCCCAGCTGGGCTCAGGCCCAAGGAAAGTGTGCTGACAGCTACAGGATAAATGAGTCTGGTCTCAGCCAGAAGGTGCAGGCTCACTGAGAGTATCCACTGCCCCACCAAAAAGCTACTTCTGGCTTGTTAGGATAAATCAACACAGATTGGGACATTGTCTCCACACCTTGTCTACCACTGACAGCAGAGACAAACCTGGAAGTGGACTTTTTTCTCTGTCTCTCTCTCATTTGTATTTTGTTGTTGTGGTGGTGGAGGTGATGGTTTTGTTTTTATTTTTTTCTCCTTCATTGTTTAATCTAGTTTTCATATGCATGTGAACGTGATTTCTAGTCTCTTTGTGGTTGTTGTTCTGTTCTGTTCTTTTTATCACTTCCTTCTGTCTTTCAGTCTTCTATACCAGTTTCCCAATGATCCCCCTTTATCCTCCAGCCTTACTTTTAATCTCTTCCTCTTTGTCTACCTTTCTAATTTTTCCTGAACCCCCTAAGGGGGTTAAAATATTAAGGACTTATATACTGCATATAATTTTCTGGTTTGTTTTAGATTTTGTTATATAACCACAAATCCAGTTCATATGGTTAAAAATGGCAAATTAATGGTTACCTCAGTTTGTTATTTCCTCGGCTGTGACTGATGCTACTGTTATTGCTATTAGTGCCAAAAGTGACATAATTGTTTTAGACAGCTTTTCTTTTTGTTATCCCAAGACTGAGATTGACTAAGGGTAATAGAAAATACTGTATCACAGTGCCAAAGAACCAGACATTGGGCCGAATAGGCAGCAACTTCTTATACCCAACTAATTGAAGAGGTATAATCTTGCAATAGACTCAAAACCCAAAAATCAGTTACACCTGGAAGATATTTCAGAGAAGTAGTCATTAGCTAAGGGTTCTAAATACTAGCAATAAAGCAACTCACCATAGGCAATTTATAAACATCACCCCAAGAATTACACTAAAAAAAGAAAGAAAATGAGAAAACACTTAAACAATATGCAAACCCAAACATCCAGTTCACCAAAGGCAAACCTAGGGGGCCAATGAGGTGGGACAATAGGAAAGCCATACATCTGGCCTCTCTGAAGTGGTAACAATGAAGCAATTGAATGAGGCTCTAATATATATATATATAATTTCTCTCGTAACTGCAAAGAGGGTATCCACAAGGAAAACCATGCTTAGGGACTCTAGAGCAGATAAAGACAAAAAAATAGAGGAACTTAAAAAAATTATGGAAGCCATAAATGCTCAGTATAGGAAAGAAATGGAATCTATAAGGCAGATTCAAACAGATGTCCAGGAGAATAAAAACTCCACTGAAAGTATCCACATCAGATTAAACCAATGTAAGGACAGGATCTCAGCTATAGAAGACAGGCTTGTGGTTAGCAATCATGAAAAGAAAGATTTGCTTAAAAATAGCAAGGGACCATAAGAAATCAAACCAGCAGCTGCTAGAGGTGGCAAAACAGAATAATTTAAGTTTGATTGGGATCAATGAAAAAGCATGAAATAGCACAAATGATAAGAAAAAAACTATTCTCAGACATGGCAGAAAACTTCCCCAGTAGGGAAAAAGAATTTGACATACAGATAAAAGTGAGGCACATAGAACTCCAATTAGCCATGACAAAAACAAACAAACAAACAAACAAACAAAAAACCTACAGCCAGGCATATTATAATCAAGATTTCAGAAATTCAACACAAGAATAGAATCTTAAAAGCTGTTAGGAAATAGAAACAAATCACCTATAAAAGAAAGCACATCATAATCACAGCTGACTTATCAGCACAAATCCTCAAGTCAAGGACAGCTTGGGGTGAAGTATTTCAAGTTCTAAAGGAAAACAACCTTCAACCCAGATTGATGTATCCTGTGGAACTATCTTTAAAAATTTATGTAGAAATTAGATACTTCCATGACAAAGAACATCTCAGGAAATTTATGATCAGCAAACTAGCACTTGAAAATGTTTTGAAGGACACTCTAAACAGAGATAACAAGAACTACAGCTACATGAACCCCCAACATAAGGAATCCACCAGGCAAGGCAAACATTTAAACAGAGGAGAGAAAATGCAGGAGCAACAACAGGAAAATAACATGACAAGGATGAGTCAATACATAGCACTTATAACCATAAATATTAATGGTCTCAGTTCACTAATCAAAAGACCCAGAATGGCAGAATGGATCAAGAAGCAAGAGTCAACAATATGCAGCATACAAGAAACAGATTTAATTTAAAAAGAAATTCATAGACTGAAAGTCAAAGGATGGAAAACAATATTCCATGGGACAGGAACCCAGAAAATAGAAGGGGTAGCTAGTCTATTTGCAGACAAAGTGAATTTCAAGTCAACATTGATTAAGAGAGATAAAGTAGGTCACTACATCCTCATAAAGGGAACAATCCAAGAGGTAGAGATAACAATAATAAATATATATGCAACAAATACCAGTGCACCAAACTATATAAGACAAATATTAATGAACAAAAAAATTAGATAAGCACTAATACAAATGTATTTGGGATCTCTAAATTTCACTGTCACAATGGACAGATTAATTAGACAGAATATCAATAACGAAATATTAGAAATGAACCAAACTTTTCAGCACATGGATTTAGTAGATATCTACAGAATGTTCTACCCCACAACATTGGAATACACATTCTTTTCAGCTGTACACAGCACGTTCTCCAAAATAGCCCACAAACTAGCTAACAAAACATGCTTAAGTAAATGCAAAGAGATTGAAAGTATCCCATGCATATTACCAAACCACATTGCAATAAAATTGAAAATCAATTGCAAAAGGAGCCACAAGACCTTCATAAATACATGGAAATTAAAAATTACCCTCCTGAACAACCAGTGGGTCACAGATGAAATTAAACAAGAAATTAGACAATTTCTACAATTAAATGATAATGACAATACAACATACCAGAACTTATGAGACACAATGAAAGCACTCCTCAGAGGAAATTTATAGCAGTAAATATCCGAATCAGGAAAACAGAGTAAATGCAAATAAACAACTTAATGGTGAACCTCAAACTTCTAGAGCAGGCTAAAAAGCTTGTACAAGGAAGGAAATTATAAAGATAAGAGCAGAAATTACCACATTTGAAGCTAAGAAAATAATACAAAGAATTAAATTGAAGAGTTGGTTCTTTGAAAGATTAAATAAAATTAACCAATGCTTAGCCAACCTTATCAAAAAAAAAAGGAAAGAAAAGACTCAAATCCATGCAATTAGGAAAGGAAAGGATGAAATCACAAGGGACATGCAGAAACCCAGAAGATCATCTACACCTTTGAAAACTTGTATTCTTATAAGGTGGAAAATGCAGAAGAAATGGACAGATTCCTAGATACATATGAATCACCAAAGTTGAATCAACAAGATACAAAAATCGTAAATAAACCAAAACCAATCAGCGAAATATAAGACGTAATTAAAAACCTACCAACAAAGAAAAGCCCAGGCTCTGACGAATTCACTGCTGAATTCTACAAGAAATTAAGAGAAGACCTAACACCACTACTTCTCAAACTCTTTAATGAAATTGAAAGGGAAGCAATACTCCCAAATTCATTCCTGGAAGCAGTCATTAACCTGATACCAAAACCAGAGAAGGAGCCAACTAAGAAAGAGAACTACAGGCCAATTTCCCTAATGAACATAGATGCAAAACTCCTCAGTAAGATACTGGTAAACAGAATGCAGCAAATCATCAACAGAATTATATACCATGACACAAGGGTGATTCATCCCAGGGATGCAGGGATGGTTCAACATACATGAAACAATAAATGTAATACACTATACTAACAGAGCCAAGGACAAAAATCATTTGATCATCTCAATGGATGCAGAAAAGATTTTAACAAAGTCCAGCACCCATTCATGATAAAAACCCTACAGAAAATTGAAATAGTTGGTCTTTATCCCAATCTGATAAAAACAATCTATGACAAACCAACAGCCAACATCATATTAAATGGCCGAAAACTGAAAGCTTTCACTCTAACACCAGGAACAAGACAAAGATGTTCACTGTCTCCACTCTTATTCAACATAGTCCTGGAAACTTTAGCAATTAGACAAGAGAAAGAAATGAAAGGAATAATGATAGGAAAGGAGTTAAATTATCGTTATTTGCAAATGACATGACACTCTACATAGAAGACTCAAAAAACTCCACTAAAAAAAAAAACTGGTAGATTTCAAAGCAAATTCAGAGCATAGCTGGATACAAAGTCAACACTCAAAAAATCAATAACCTTTCTGTATATGCATAGCAAATTCACTGAGAGAGAAATTAGGGAAACAACGCCTTCCACAATAGCAACCAAAGAAAGAAAGAAAGACAGAAAGACAGAAAGACAGAAAGACAGAAAGACAGAAAGACAGAAAGAAAGAAAGAAAGAAAGAAAGAAAGAAAGAAAGAAAGAAAGATCTAGGAATCCATCAACAAAGGATGTAAAAGGCATCTACATTGAAAACTACAGTACTCTGAAGAAGGAGATTGAAGAGGATATCAGAAAATGGAAAGATACCCATCCCTTCCTCACAGATAGAAAGAACCAACATTGTGAAAATGGCCATATTCCCAAAACTGTCATATAGATTTAATGCAATTCTCATCAAAATTCCAACAGCATATCTCACAAATTAGAGGAAACAATCCTAAAATTCATTTGGAGCCAGAAAAAACCTAGAATAGCCAAGCAATTCTGGGCAACAAAGACAAAGTAGGGGGCATCACAATCTCTGACTTCTAATTATACTATAAAGCTACTATGATTAAAAAAAAAAAGCATGGGACTGGTAAATAAAACAGACTCAAAGATAAATGGAGCAAAAACAACTCCAGACATTCTCAACCACCTTATGTTTCACAAAGGTGCCAAACACAGTCACTGGAATAAAGACAGTCTTTTTAATAAATGATGCTGGAAAAACTGGCTCTGCACATGTCAAAGATTAAAATTGGACCCATATCTTTCACCATGCGCTAAACTAAATTTGAAAGTGATCAAAAATCTAAATATTAAAAAAGAAACATTAAGTCTGCTGGAAGATAGAATAGGTAAAACTCTTGAAGACTTTTTTGTAGGCAAACACTTTATGAATAAAACCCTGATCCCATAGGAACAATCACAAAGAATCAACAACTGATATCTCATTTTATTATAAGGCTTTTCTCCAGGAAGAGAAATGATCAACAAGTGAAAAGACAACCTACAACATGGGGAAAAATGTTTGCCAGATGTTTCCCAGACAAAGGATTACTATCAAAAACATATAAAGAAAACAGTCAGACCTCCCAAATTTAAAGACAGAATCCAAAAATGGGCATCTGAGATGAATATGCACTTCTCAGATAAAGAAATAAAAACAGCAAATAAATATATGAAAAAATATTCAACATCATTAGCCATTTGAGAGATGCAAATTAAAACAACAATGAGATTTCAACTCACCCCAGAAAGAATGGCTATCATTAAGAAATCAACCAATCACAAATGCTGGTGGGCCTGTGGGGAAAAACGAACCCTTCTCCACTGTTGGTTGAGTGTAGACTGGTGCAACTACTGTGAAAATCAGTATGGAGAGTCTTCAAAAAACTAGGATGGGAGGTCCCGTTTGACCCAGCTATTTTCCTTCTGGGTATCTTCGCAGAAGAATTAAATACAATGTACTACAGCGATATATGTGTTCCCATGTTTATAGCAACATAATTCATAATAGCTAGCTCTTGGAAACAACCTAAATGCCCATCAACCAAGGAATGAACTTAAAAAAAAAGATGTGAATCGCTTCTCGGCCTTTTGGCTAAGATCAAGTGTAGTATCTGTTCTTATCAGTTTAATATCTGATACGTCCTCTATCCGAGGACAATATATTAAATGGATTTTTGGAGCTGGGAGATGGAATAGGAGCTTGCTCCGTCCACTCCACGCATCGACCTGGTATTGCACTACCTCCAGGAACGGTGCACCCCCCCGGGGAAACAATCTGCGGTTCAAAAACAGGATGCCTTGTGCTTTTGCGCGCAGAGTGGTGCAGCGACAGCGCCCCCGCTCAGCCTCCCTGAGTTGCTTGCCTGCTTGCTTGCTTGCCTGCTTGTCTGCTTGCCTGCCTCTGTCCGGTTCTGCGCCTCGCGCCCCGCGCCCCATCTGCCTAGTTGCCGGTCGCTACCCCTGCTGATCTCTGCTGGGGCCCTTGCAACTTCTACGCCAGTCTCCTGGCTCTTTGCATCGCTCTGCTGTGCTTCCTTTCTGCCCACCCTCTGCGCTCTCCCGACCCGCCAGCCTCCTTTTCTGTTTTCCTGTCTCCTGCTTTCTGACACTCTTGCTCCCTTTCGCTTAAAACAAAACAACAAAGACAATTGGGAGGGGAATGGGCGGAAAGGGAAAAGGGAAGAGGAGGGGATATAAACCTGTATATGTGTATATGTAAGATAACTAAAAAGAACACTGCTCAATGTATTCGTTATTGAGCGGGAACAATTAATACTCATATGATTGGATCAATCTTGCATGTCTATATCTGTTAATGTAAGAAACCATTTTAAAG